>JAWZTI010001052.1:0-16755 GCA_039880955.1 Chlamydomonas urium | reverse complement strand
GGGCCAATCTGGTAAGGGATGGCATGGCAGCAGCGGGGTGAAAAGGGTTCAAGGGTCAGGATCAGGCCTAAGTGGAGAAGACCTTGACCAGCGCGGGGCCAATCTGGTGTGAGAAGAAAGGGCGGCAGAGGGGTGCATTGAAATGTGAATGGCTCAACACATCGCACAAGGCGCAGCCTGTTGTCCGAGGCCTCCGCCCAAGAAGCCCCATGCCTGACACCAGGCCCCCGCCAAACAAGCCCGGTCGCTCGCACCCACACACCTGGGCTGCAAACCCTTCATGCTCCTTGACCTGCCGCTGGCCAGCCCCCCCCCAACCAAGCGCGCAAGGCTCAGCCCGTTGTCCAAGGTTCCCAAACAGCCCGGTCCCTCACACCAAGGCCCCCGCCTTGAGAGCTCAGTCCCACGCAATCACGCTTCTGGACTGCAAACTTCTTATGCTCCTTGACATGCCGCTGGTCATGCAACCTCCAACACACTCCACAGGGCCCAGCCTGACACCAAGGCCCCCGCTTTGAGAGCTCAGTCCCCCCGCAACCACGCACCTGGGTTGCAAACTCTGCATAGCGCTGGTGCAGCAGGCTGCACACCTGTGCAGCAAGCAAGCACAAAGGGCAGGGCAGGGCAGGGCACACAGCTGAAGATGGAATGCGATGAACAGACGCTGTTACTGATGGTGACACGTCTGTAAGTCAAGAGCCTTTGCACACGCTGATGATGGGTTGATCTCAGGCTGAGCAGGGGAGAATCGTGTGACCAAGGCAAGTCGCTTCTTGGAATCAGTCAGCTGATCTCAGGCTGAGCAGGGGAGAATCTTGTGACCAAGGCAAGTTGCTTCTTGGAATCAGTCAGCTGATCAAGACAAGACTGTGCTTCGTCCCGCATGCACGCAGAGCGTTGAAGCTACTGCTAGCACAGGTTACGTGATAGCTTGTATCACCAATCCTGCACCTTCTCCACCACGTCTGCTCCTGTGTCTAGCGCTACCCGTGGTCCCACACGCACATGGACGATCGCAGGCGTGTCCTTGACGTTGCGGGGCGACTCTGCAACGGCGGCGACCACCTCGCTCACGTACTGCGCAAGCAAGCCAGCATCCACATGTGTGCGTGTGTATGTTGCGTGTGTGTGCACAAGCCTGAGTGGGCCTGTGCCAATGGCTTTGGTTGCAAAGCAAAGCGATGCGGGCATGCATGTGTGAAGCGTATGGCAGCAAGCGCATCATGGCCAGCGTGGGAGGTGTGGAGGGGTGATGCACGAGCATCCTGTGGTGAGAGCAGTACCTGCAAGCTCAAGTACCGCAAAACAACCCAAACCACCACTCCAAGCCCAAGAAACCTCAGCAAGCCCCAGGGTCCCAAGTGCACTTGAAGCTCTTGCCAGATGATGATTGTTAATCATGAAACATGTGCTGGACAGTCCCATGACACTCCTCCCCCACACGCCTACCGGCTGACAATCTGCCCTGCACACAGCTCCCGCACCCGCACCTTGCTCTGTTTTGGTGATTGCGACGCCCCTCAGCCGCGCCGCTTGGCCCTGTTGTCCCTACTTCACACACCCCTCAACCCTGCCATGTAAGGCCTACCACACCCGCACCTTGCTCTGGTTGGTGTTTACCACGTCCTTCAGCACACCCGCACACCCCTCCTCCGTCAGCTGCCGCAGCTTCTTGACAAGGGCTGAGTTGCGCTTGACGCTCGAATCCAGCCTCTTCAAGTCATCCTCGCCTATGGGGCAAGCCGAAATGGAAAGAGGATGCACGTTGGTGGCAATGCTTGAGCAAGGCGGTCGCATGGGTCCGACTTCCGCTCAGCTGCCTGAGGTGGTGAAGGAAGTTCGTCTGGCACAATCTGGCACCCTCTCTCCATCTCCAAGGCATGTGCTGTGTATGGTACATGATCAATCATGTCTGTCTTGTGCATCGAATACGCTGGGCAAGCAGTCAGGCATCCGTCTCGCTATGCCCAGAGTATATACAATCACGCTCATGTGTCACACATGTTGTGTGTAACGTGCACTGCACTCACTGGGCCTCTGGGGGTTGAGGTTGGCGGCCCTCAGCTCCCGCTCCGTCTTTAGCTGCTGCGCTGTCTCCTTCAGCTTTGCGGTGGCTTCCTGCACAGCGCATGGCCGGTTTGACCACAGGCAGCAGGGGTCAAACAGCCGCCAAGTCGTTGGCAGCTGATGCCACACGAGGGGCTTGTTGTGCAACACAACTCCATGCGCTGCCATGACAGGGCATGCGGTGGCCAGTGTGTGCAAAGGGTTGGCAGGAGAGCAGGGCGCAGGCCCAGGTGCATGGGAACTGCATGGGTCATGCAGGGTGCAGCATGGTCTGCAGACCTTGATGGCGCCTAGATCCAGCCCGCCGGTCGCCTCCCTGCCACCCGCCATGACCGCGAATGCTTCTGACAGCGCAGCACGTTTTGGCGACCGACTGTTGCACTGAGGGACCCCAGGTTTTGCGCGCATAGCAGTGTGGAAGTGGAGCCGCTGAGACCACGACCCAAGGTTGTGAGGCTTGTATGCAGCGCCGATGGAAACGCTTCCAACGCCCTTGCCTCACTTCACACGGCTGCTCCAGCCCAAGTCAGCGCGATGTCAATGGCCCTGCAGACGCGGTGCCCAGTGGGACTGAGGAGCCCTTCTGTGAGGCACAAGCAGGCCTGCGTGGCCCAGGCCAGCCGCAAAGGTGAGCAATAAAGCAGGGCAATGACACAGCAGCATAGCTTATCAACAGCTGCCTTGATACATGCACAGCCCTTGATTCTGCAGCGTTTTGGTGGTGGTGAGCTGCTCCCCGGTGGGCCCAGGCTTTCTGCTGCCTACGCACCAACAACGCTGCAGCTACCAGCACAGCTGTCAGCCTCTCTGCTGGTCAGGCTGCTGGCTGCGTGACAGCATCTGCCACCTTAGGGCCCCGGCACCACCACAGCTGCAATACCACTACACAGCCACAGTATCACTATCAGCTGCAACATCACCAGCAGCTGGATGCCCACCTGCCTATGACTGCTCAGTGCAGGAGGGTGGCCAACAATGGCAGCAGCTCCTGCATGCTGCTGGAGGCAACTGACAAACATTCCAACTCATGACGCTGCAACCATTGCAGGCAGCGATGGCACCACGCCCAAGGCCCAGGCCCAGGCAGACGTCAGCAGCCCCTCTGGGACAGGCCGGGTGTCATGGCCCAAGTTCCTGGGGTCACTCTTTGCTTCCGGCGCCATTGCGGGGACGGTCATTGACGGCATTCACTCTAAGGAAATGCTGCAGGTGGGCGCAAGGAGGAATGGCATGTGTAAAAAACAGTTATTGAGGGGAGAGGGGGGGAACCAGTCGTGTGTCTTTGCGGGAACAGTCACCAATGGTGCTCACGGTGTCAGGTCAATGGGAACCAGCCATTGTGAGCGGGCACAGCAGAAGGGCCAGGGACGTGGGGTCCTCTGCACAGCAGCAACAGGCCTGCTGCTGTCTACGACTGTCAACTCCTGCGGCCTGCGACCCCATCTGCTGCGCACGCTGTGTTGGTGCAGGCAGCACAACATACATGCAACGTCCTGCATCTCCCTTATGTCCTCAACCCTTCACAGCCCACACTTTGGAGCACTTTCCACTCGCTTGCAGCTCTTCACACATGCATAATCCCCACACTTTCCCACACTTCTCCCTTTGCCTCCGCCTTCCGCAGATCTACAAGGTGCTGCCTGTCGACATCGGCGGCCTGCACTCTGCCCTGACCGTCCCTCCGCTGCTTGGCCTGTTCTACGTCGTATTGGGCTTGCTCTTTGTGCTGCTGGATGAGAGGCTGCCTGGGCCTGACACCCAAAAGGTACAGGGCCGTTGCAGCATCCATGTGGATCTAGGAAAGAATGTTTTTGATGGGCTGTGTTGTGGCTACTCTTTGTGCTGCTGGGCGAGAGGCTGCCTGGGCCTGGTATACAGAAGGTACAGGGGCGTCACAGCAGATGTGTGAAACAAGGCATGGGTGAAGTTTTCTGTGATAGGCCCCCGAGTGGTCACTCTCTTTGCTGCTGGTTGAGAGTCTCCAGGGGCATTTCATCCAGAAGGGGCAGCAGTAGACCAGCAACTGCATGCTCTCAACTGCACACCTGTGACTCAAACATATGAAGTTTGTGCGGTCACGACTGCCATGCCCCTTCACACACAGAATCGCGTGTGCAGGCACAGCAGCGTGCTGCCGACCCTGCCTTGTAGCATTTGCAGCAGCTCTTACCCATCTTCTACCCATTTCCTCCCCGCATGACTGACCGTCTCACCACTACCCATGTCCCTCCACCCGCACCCTGATGCATGCAGGCGCAGCAGCGCTCCGCTGACCCAGCCTTCTTGGCCTTTGCGGCAGCGCTTCACCCTCCCCTCCCCATTCCCTCCCCGCACGACTGACGGTTCTACCACTGCTATGCCTCGCTGATGCATGCAGGCGCAGCAGCGCTCCGCTGACCCGGCCTTTGTGGCCTTCGCAGCAGTTCTCCCGCTCCCTTTCCTTGTAACTGAGCGTTTCCCCATTGTCATGCCCCACTGATACATGCAGGCACAGCAACGCTCCGCCGACCCAGCTTTCGTGGCCTTTGCGTTAGGCATCCTGGCTGCTGACCTGCAGCTGAGCGCCTACCTGTACTCCCAAGGCGTGCCCTACACCATGATCTCAGCCGCCCTGGCAGTCAGTGAGTGTCCACCGTCACATCTGTCTTCGCTGCGCGTTGCTATTGTTGCTGCTCTCGCAAAGGAGGTTGTGAGAAATCATAAGGGCATAACTTGCATTTGCTGATACAGCGTCCAAAGCATTTGCAAGCTGCTCAGGCTTCCACCAACTGCCTCTGCTCTCCCCTACACCGCCTTGCGCGTCCACCTTTTTCACACCTCTGCCCCACACCTGCCTCACACCTGCCCCACACCTCGTAGCCGCCGGCCTGACCTGGGGCTTCTTTGACCGCACTGTCCAGGGCGTAGGCCTGGCTGCTCTGTGTGCCGTGGCTGCCCCCTTCTCTGAGCTGATCATCAACTCCCAGATAATTGAGCTATGGTACTATCCCAAGGCTGACCTCGACTTTGGCCCTCTGGGCTCGTTTGTTTCTTGGGTACCATGGTGAGTTTAGGCTTCCTTGCTTTCAATATAAGATAGCATTGCCGTAGAGCTAAGGACACATTCCTGAACAGAAGACAGGAATAGCGCACGCTAGGGGGGCGCGGGGGTGGCTAGACAACCATAGACTTCCGTGGCCTTTGCCCCAAGGTGGCACTACCCAGGACAGCCTGTCTTGCGGCCATTCTCTCCTCGAGGGAGGGAGGGTCCTGGCTTTCCCCGCCCAGTCCCCTGCATAAAAACGCACTGCCCTTCCATGTGCTGTGGCAGGTGCTACTTCCTCTACGCACCGCTTCTGGGAACCTGGGCCCGCTTCCTGTGGCAAGCCTGCCGCACCGCGGAGGCGGACGAGTGATCTTTATTTAAACCAAACACTACCAGCACTTGAAATTTGACAGATGTGAGGAATGCGAAAGTGCAAGTTGAAAGTAACTGCAAAGGGAGTGTTTTTGGTTTCACTGATCGCGCATGTCAAATAAGAACCGTGAGTATGCTGGTACAGGTATGTACGGTTGCAGTTGTGCGGTTGTTGTACTCGCCAAGTGGCAACATCACATTGCTATGAGCTTGCACTGCGCTGTATTGTAACAATTCAACCAAGGCGTCCACGACTCCAAACGGCAGCTCTTCAATTACTTGAACAGCCGGCGGCGCCTGGACTGCGCCGATGAAGACAGGCACGTGTGATGCATTGTGCCGAACCACAAACACAAAGGGCCGATCGAACACAACGGCCAGTGGTTTGACGGGCTGAGATGGATAGCTGAGCAGGACCACACAGGCGGCTGTAGCGGCGGCTGCGACTGTTCCCAGCTCATCTACATCCACCACCGCCTCGGTTGTGAAAAGGAATGGCACAGGTGAACGGGGCACTCAGCTGTCAATTCCACACCACCACGCGTACAACAGTGTTCAAGACCTTTGTGAAAGTGTCTAAGCATGGAGTGTCTTTCTGAGGAACCTTCCAGTACCTATGCCTCATGTTTACAGAGAAAATCACAAGCAGGTAACACACAGCACAGCCTGAAGTGAGGTGGTGGGGCGAGGAAGGGGATGCTTAGGGGACTGCAGGTGGCGCCTGCACTGCACCCACAAAAGGGGGGTGGAGGTGCCGTTGTGGCAGATCACAAACACGAAAGGCCGGTCGAAGACGAGCTGCAGCGGGGGACTGGGGGCGCCACCAAAGCAGGCGACCACGGCCGTAGCAGCGGCGGCAACCGTGCCAAGCTCGTCAACGTCCACCACAACCTGGTGTGTGGGGGAACAAAGGTGTGGGACGTGCGAAAACACGTGAAGGTGTGGGGGGTGGGGGGGGAGGCTGACCAGCCATGTAGACCAACAGGTGATGCCGTGGTCTTGAGCCAACAACTGACACGTGCTCCAAGTGATGCCAGGAGGTGCAAATCAAGCAGGTAGGTGTGGTATTGTTCTGGCTGTTGTGTCCAGAGGACGCACGGAGAGGCGCTGAAGCGCTTATCCTCAGCTGCTGGCCTGTCCCACACCCCTCAGCAGCTCACCTTGTGAACGACGTTGGTCACGAAGAGCGGCCTCTCCCTGCAAAGCCTGCTGAGGTCGCAGCGCCAGCTGTTGAAGAGCGAGCCGGTCCCAAGCGTCTGTAGGGCGCCGCTGAGCTCACTGCTGGACTCGGCACGGAACTTGGGCAACCACACGTTGCAGGTGTGCGGTTGGGCGTCTTGCTGCAGGGGGTGAGGAGCGGGCAGTTGTGTTGAGATGAGCGGCGGTTACCTTGGGCGAGAGGCAGGCGCATGATGCAGGTGTCAAGGTGCGCGTCAAGCGGACAGCTGTGGTTGTGAGCAGGGTCGCTTGGTGCAAGTGGGCTGCAAGCAGTCACAGGTGATGCAGGTTCCCAGCTGTTGATCCTGCTGCATCTAGATCTACAGCTGTAGATCTACAGCAGCATGTTACGTAATATCTGTTGCGTGATCTGTTGCGTAATACCTGGTACTGGATCTGCTATGTTATATCTGTTACACAATATATGCGTCATCGGTACACCTTGGCTACCAGTGGGTCGGCCCAGGCCCTGAACGCATCCACGACGCTGACGCCGGGCTCAGGCAGGATGGCGACTGCGGTGAAGGCCTCGCCCTTGTAGGGCAGCTCAGCGGCGGTGAAAGCGCCTGATGCTGATGACACCTGACAGGTAAAGGGCACAGCATGTCATGTTGTGGGGGCGAGCAATGCGCACACAATTTGATTTCATCAGCAGTTGCCTCCTCTGCAAGGATAGGGCAGCTCAGCGGCGGTGAAAGCGCCTGATGCTGATGACACCTGACGGGTGAAGGGCACAGCATGTGCAGGTGTTGTTTGGAGAATGAGGAAAGCACCCATATCAAGGCATGTGTTAGGTAGGTCGGCCATTTTACATTCCGTAGACCGCCGGAAGGGCACAAAGGACTCATACTCATTAGAAGTAAGGTAGGATTAGCACAGCCGTGTTCCCAGAGTGCCTGTAGGCTACACAGCTAGCCCTGGGAGGGCAGATTTTGCGCTGCCGTGCCCTGGCCTGTCCTGACCTCACCTACCCCCCCCCAACATTGGCAGTAGGGTGTGGGGGCAGGTTTGCCCGCGGACCATTCCCTTCCTGAACTCGCGCCCATGGGCGTAGCTCTTTCTTTCTATCTTGCTCTTGCATTGATACCCCTCCTTCCTTCCCAGCACACTGTTGCGATGCACCTGTCCCTCAACTCACCTGCCCCGATGCCCTCGTCCCCTTTCCCTCGCTGCCTGCTCCCCGCCTGCCTCACGTTGCCTTGATACCCTTCCCTACTTCCCGACAACCCCGCCACTACCCTGCCCCTTTCCCTCACCAACAGCAGCCCGCCTATCCCCCTATCAATTCCCTGCTCATTCCCTTTTCCCTGTCTCCCCCTCCCTTTCAACCCCTCCCGCACCCGCTAACCTTGATGCCATCACTGCCGCTGAAGCTTGCGGTCATCATCATCACCCTGCGGTCGCCACTCGGTGCATGGAACACCATCGCAGCCGTCAGACTGCGAACAAGGCATGCGGCATTGCAGAGTGGTCAGTACCATGCAGCACCGCGAGAGACACACAGCACGCATAACGCAGGTTATGCATGTTGGCATCGGCAACCAGAGTGTTGCAGCAGGTAGGCACTGCGCACCATGCAGCCCGTCAAGCAGCTCCACATGGTGAAACCCCGGGTCTAGACGCTGCGCCCTTCACCCTTAACCATCTTCAAAGCAAGCAGGGAAGGCCACTGCGCAGCATGCCGGCTGTAGTCTCAGGGGCTTCGCTACCAAACTGTAGCCTTGTGCTACTCCAAAACCCGGGGAGAGTCTGATGCTCAAAGATCTCTGATCTTATCTTAAATCTGTAGTCTCAAGGGATAATACACCGGCGGTGAGCAACACAATGCATGATCGACACTCTCTCAGGACCCCCAACTGGCCCGCTAAACCCTAGACCCAGCGTACTGCTTGTTGAACGCCTTCTTCCACAGGCCCTTGAAGTACAGCGCGTTGGCGAGCACCATGTCGAACTCCGTGTTGGGGTGGAGCAGCTCTGGGATCTCACCCTGCAATTGGCAACAAGGGGCCAGCAAAACACCTTAGCCTTGTCTGAGGCCCTATATGGGCCTTATGACAGCCTTATATGGGCCTTATGACAGCCTTATATGGGCCTTATGAAAGCCTTATATGGGCCTAAACTGAGCCCTACCTGAGCGTTACTGGTGTCTCTCCAAGCCATTTCTGTGCCTTGTCTGAGCTCTATCTGAGTCATTTCTGTGCCTCATCTGAGCCCTGTTTGAGCCTTATCTGTGCTTACCTGTGCCCGGCCTGAGCCTGATCTGCGCCTAACTGCGCCTACGTGAGCCATTTCTGTGCCTTATCTGAGCCCTACCTCAGCCTATCTGTGCATATCTGAGCCTTACCTGTGCTCCATCTTAGCCCATCCCAGCCTGTGTGAGCCTCATCTGGGCTTATGTGCTCCTTTCTATGCCAATTCTGCACCTCATCTCTCTGAGCCGTATCTCAGCCTATCTGTGCCTATCTTAGCCTTGCCTGTGCCCTATCTTAGCCTACCCAAGCCTACCCGAGCCTTACCTGTGCCTTACCTCAGATACTTATCTCCTTTCCAAGCCGTTCCTGAGCCGTACCTGAGCCTTACCTGTGCCTATGTGAGCAGTGTCCGAGCCCTACCTGTGCCCATCTGTGCCCTCATCTGAGCCCCGTTGGCCCACCTGCGCCTACCTAAGCCTTACCTGAGGCCTATCTGTACCTAGTGAGAAATATCTGTGCCTCATTTGACCTTGATAAGACGCTTATCCTCTCCATTTGCTGTCACCTTTGTTTGCTGCTTGACCCATGTGTTGATGTCACCCGCGCTGCATGCCTGCTGAGACGTCGCCTGCGAGTGTGTACCGCAAAAGTGTGGATGTAAGGGGCTGGCAGGACCATCGTTCCAATCGTTCCAAAGGTGAAAGGCAAGGGTGCTGAGCGGAAATGTGCCTGTCAGCAGTGGCAGCCCACAACTATGTCTTTTACAAAACATTGCTTGCAGCGAGGTTGCGTAGGACTTGTGCCCCGCCAATGGGCAAGATTTCCTGAGGTGCAACGCTTTGCTCACCTGGAACAGGGTGCTGACGCGGTCCACATAGTCCTGCCTGGGCCGCACGCCAGGCTTCGTGAACACGCCGTTTGCCACCAGCATCACGCACCCGCCCTGGCTTGCCGCTGCAGCCAGGGGCTCGACCGCAGCACCAAACGGACCTCTAAAGGGACCCCCCTGATCCACATTGCACTGCATAGGCTGCATGCCAGGCTCTGTGAAAATTCCCTTCCCCAGCAGCGATACGCACCCACCCTCACTGTGCGGTAACACCCGGATGCCATCCGCAGCCTCGAAGGGCCCTTCAAACGGACCCCCAAAAGGAACGCGTGCAGGTGCAAATGCGCCAGGGGTGGTCCCAACAGGGCCAAGGGGGCCAAACTCGGCGCAAGGTCCAGGCGTGATACCGAACGGTGGCGGGGGCGGGCCAAATCCCGCTGTGCCACCGGCGTTGCCGCCGCTGCCACCGTTGCCGCCGCTGTCGCCGTTGCCGCCGTTGCCGCCAGGCGCGGCCTGCTCAGTGCTGCAGGCCGCCAGCGTGCGCATCAGGTTGGACAGTGCCGCGTTCAAGGACGCCTCTCGGGCGGTCGCGTCACCCTGCTGCTGCTGCTGCCACTGCTGCTGTTGGCGCTGCTGCCACTGCTGCTGCTGCTGTTGCTGCCACTGCTGCTGCTGCGCCATATGGGGTGGCGCTGACGACTGGCCAGGTGGCTCCAGCAGACTCAGCAGCTCGCTGTGTGTGGCCGAGCCCAGGCCTGCAGTGCAGCGCAGCGCATGGGCGAGGGTACAGCGGGTGAGGGCGGAGGGAAAGGAGCCACGTTCCTCTGAGGTGTGGACACAGTGAATGCCGAGGGCGCAGACATGGCGGGTTGGGTTTTACCTTTCCACAGTTACCAATGGGTTTGGTATTGTTATTAAATTTGGTTAATAGCCGAATGCGTACGGCCGCAGGCTGCAAATAAACAAGACTCACTGTTGACACATGCACCTCGGGTGGGAGCAGCGTGGTCACACATGCTGGCGCAGCTGTAAGGAGAGGTGGCTGCAGCAGCACCGCATGCACCCGCACACCCACACTACATGCAAGGCATTCGCTCACACAGCCCAAGCAATACAAGCGGGCTCAGATACCCCATTGTATCCCCTCCACACACACGTGGCATACACAAAGGTTAGCGCTGCTCTCCCACCCCAGGGTGGGCTAAACCCTCAACCCTCTCCTGCGCAATACCATGGGGTTTACCTGCGCCGTTGAGCGCCAGCACCAGCGCGCAGTGGGTGCCGAGGGGCGAAAAGAACGCGCTGTCCACCGCCAGTGACCGAGCCGGCGGCTGCCCCTTCGGGACCTCGCCATGAAGCGACATGTGCAGCAGCTGCCACCCCAGCTTAGATCCCAGCGCCCAGCCACGCCGCGGGTTAAGGCTAGGGTTAGGGTTTAGAGAGGCCCAGGGGAGGCCTGGCCATGAAGCATTCGGGGCCGGGGGTGAAGTGCCAGGGGCGCTCTGATGCACAGGCCAGACAGGAGGCGGCGCAAAGGGGCCGCCCGTGGAGGGCGAGGTGGCTGCTGGTGGCAGCTGGTAGGGCTGCGCAGGGGCTGAGGATGGCTGGAAAGGCTGTGGAGGGGCTGAGGGTATCTGGAACGGCTGTGAAGCGGCAGAGGGTGGTTTCAAGGGCTGCGGAGGTACCTGGGAGGGCTGCGCGGGGGCCGAGGGCGCGCCCTGCTGCCCTGCTCTGGGTGCGAACAAGGACGGGGTGCTGGGGGCTGTAGCTGGCGGGAAGGTTCCTGGAACGTAGATCTTGGTCATGGGGTGTGGAGGGTTGGTGTGGATGGTCGTCGCCTCACACCCCTCACACAGGTCATAGTCGGGGCACACCTGTGGCGAGGGACAGAAGGGGCAGGAGGCAAAGCTCAGAGGTTTTTCACGCCGCAGTTGCAAAGTTTTGCAAAGCAACCATGTGTGCTTGCTCGTCAAGGCCGCTGTGGGTACCTTGAACAGAGGGTGTTGCCAGGAGCCACCTTGGTTCAGGCAGAGGGGGTTACAGTGAGCCACCGGAACTTGCAGAGGGGGGAAACAAGAGGTGGAACGGCACACAAGGAAACCACAAAGCATTCGGGAAAGGGAAGCAGCGAGGGGCCTATACGCGAGCAGCGGGGGCCACTTGCGGCACCTTAGGTGCAGCACAATGCATTGCCGCATAGCACTGCATAACAGTGGAAACTCACAAACCAGAAAAATAAGGACACAGGCTGGCACTACTCGAGGACTGGCAAACTAAGTCAATCCACTTCATCCACGCACCGTGCACTTGTAACGGAAGCCGACGATGGCACTGCTGCAGGCGTCACAGGAGAACCCCGTGTGCACCAGCCCTGCCCTGTTCTTCACCGCGTAGTACTGCTCATACATCTGCCCCGGGCGCCGCAGCTTAATCAGCAGGTGCGTAGCCGGGTTGTGCTTGCGACTACTGGGGATTGGTGTGGTGGCGGAATCTTGGACGGGCGTGCGCTGCAGGGACAGGACGCCCTCCCGCTCCTCGCAGTCTGCGCAGAGGTCGTAGTCCGGGCTGTGGGGTGCAACAGCACAAGAGGGTGCCAGGGCGCAGGTATACACAGGAGGATGGTCATCGTTAGGAGACGCGGAAATGTGTGCAAGAGGGGGCAAAGGTGGTGGTGCAGTGATCGGGACTTGAAAGGACAGGCGGTGGTATGCTGGATCGCAAGGGCCAGGTGTGAGGAGCATGGCAGGGTGTGTGCATAGGGCATGGCAAACAACAGGTTGGTGAAGCGGCCATGAAAGCCTGCGGTTGGACATCACTACAGCACGCCATGCAACTGGGGCTGCATGCAAACAAGGAAGCGCATGCATGTATGCCATGGGCCGTGGCCAAGCGCATGGTGCAAGTGACAGCTCACCATTGCAGGCACTTGTAGCGCACAGCGGTGCGGATGGGGTTGGCACCGCAGGAATCGCAGTGGATGCCCTCATGCACAACTGCTGAATGCATGGGCTGGCCGAACGCAGGCGCTTGCACCGGTGCGGGGAACATGATCGATGTACTGCGTTCAATGCGCGTCCATGCGGGCCGCACAACAAAGCACTGAAAGCTTGCTCTGCAAGGTGCGCAGCGGTGTGAACCGGTGACCCTAGGTATGGGGCAGATTTGCGTCGAGCACCCGGCTAGAAGCTGGCAAATTTCGAGTGCCATGCATGAAGGCACGCTGCATTTGTGCCCGTGGTTGCAGGTGGTACACCACAACTTAGCACCTGTATACTGTTCTTTACCCGCTACCAAAGGCGATGTGATGCAGCCGAGCGCAGGCAACTACAGCCCGTGTCCCTCCTCAGCCTTGCTGAGAGATTGCTGACTGATAATGAATTTGGCGCAAGCCCATAGACATTGAGAGGTGAAGAAGAACATGACGAGTCTGCTAGAGGCCAGCTGCTGTCTGCTGGGAGATAGCATATGCGGGTTTGTGATGTGAGAGGGTAAGATAAGACACTCGCGCCCTCAGCTGTCACATTCAACTGTTTAAGGTGGCGTGGCAATTATGTTCGAGTTATTGATACCAGCAGTGTAACTTGCTGTGACAGATTCAGGGCATGAAGATGAGCTGTGCACGCTGCGTTTCTTATGCTGGGGTGAACAGGTGCTCAGCACACAAGACAGCATTCCTTTACACACCTGTATGCGCAAAGGTAAAAACACGCGGAACAAAATGAACAACAGGTGATGCGCTGTACAGATGCGCTGTACAGATGCGCTGTACACATGTGGCCCTAGCGGCCCTGCCTAACCAGCCCCTGCCTGCGATCTCATGTAACCTGCTCACCACATACATCGGTGATGCAAATCTCTCAGACAAGCTTCTAGCACTTGACCCTTCAAAGGTGACGGTCTCAAGTGCCATCCTGCCGCCCCATAGACTGGAACATCCCCCATCCATGGGTCCTGGCCAGGTAGGCCAATTTACAGTCTGTTGGACGCAACCAAGGCACAGCCAGCCCAGCACTGGTACGCGGCGCATCGGAACCCTTTCACAGTCCTTAGGGCGCCGCCACAAGGGCACAGGACAGCCAGCACAGCGCTGGCAGGCACACTGGGTCTCGATCTCCGCTGCGCCGTGTACCACCTGCAGCCAAGGCGCTTAGCAGCATCCCTTGCGGTCGCCGTAGGCTCCATCGCCGGCATGCACGTGCTGCACACCGGCTACCGGGGCCTTGCCCAGGCGCTGCCGCATGATGTGAGCGGCCTGCACCATGTTGCGCAGCGCGGGGATGACCTCGGCCCAGTTGCGGGTCTTGAGGCCGCAGTCGGGCGCGATAACCAGGCGGTCAGGGCAGTCCTGCAGGTATGTTGCAGCAGGAGCAGGGCGCAGGGTCAGGAAGAAGATGCCACGATGGTGCCGCCAGGTGGTGCAACCGCCTTGCAGCGGGAGTGGCTGTATTCACATGTCTTGCGGCAGGGTCAATGCATATGTCAACGCGCGCCCGAGTGGCACACCAGGTGGGACAATCTAACCCGCAGCGCCCTCACCTTGAACTGCTCGCAGGTGGCGGCGTAGGAGGCGATCTTCTCCACAAACCACTCCACAGGGGGAACCACAGGCGAGTGCACGTCGTACACGCCAGGGCTCAGGTCCCTGCAGTAGCCGGCACGAGACAGAGCGCGCACCATCTCGTCGCCCGACCTGCTGTTCTCGATCGTCAGCACGTCCGCTGCAAGTGGTGGACAGGGATGCAGGGTGAGGAGGGCGGTGTGTGTCAAAAGAGGGAGGCTGGGCTCGACGTGTTTGCACCAAGAGGAGGCCCCGAGGCCGGGGAAGGAGGCAGGGTATCGCGCAAATCAGGACGCAGGTGGCAGTCGCCAGCCATTGTGCACCGTCTTGCCTTCTAGGACGCACACTTGTTAATGGAAAACTTCTGAGGAAGACCACCTGCCCCAACACAATCGCCTGTTTTCACACTTTGTCCAGGGTGGTCAGGGGTCCTGCGCGCCCTCACAAAACCCCACAGGGCAGTATAGTATTGCCCGCCTCACCGTCCATGTCGTCGACAGCCTGCAGGATGTCCTCAAAGTTGGAGTAGCACATGTGGGTGACGACCTGCACATCGGGCCTGGCAACAGCGGTGGACAGCCTGCAAGGCAAGTAGAGGGGAACATCGGCATGTCAGGAGAGCAGGCGGCAGCAGCAGGTGACACACTGAGCGCAGCAGCTCGCAGCAAGCTGGCAGCACGCAGTAAAGTACAGCTTGCTGATCGGGTGCACGCACGCCAAAACGCTCCCTCTAGCACAGACATTAAATCGGAATATGCTGCAGCACTGGCACTGCTGACTTGCCTGAAGGCGTCGACGGCCCAAGTCAGGTAGCTGTCCCACTGCTCCTTCTTGAGTGGCAGGCCCTCACGCAGGGCAGGCTCGTCTACCTGGCAGGCGCGGGCCGGGTGCACACGCGGCAGGACAAGGATGAGGGGATGAGCGGAAAGAGCCCCTTCTAGGAAAGGGGGAACTGCAGGGTGACGGAACGCCGCTGGATCATTTACTCATATGCCTCCCAACCTGTTGCCCTTTGATACACGGGCCTCGGTAGAGTGCGCAAGTAGTACAAGCTGACAACTGGGTGACAACGAGCTGAGCCCGGGCTCTCACCTGCACCACCTTGCAGCCGGCCTGCTGCAGGGCGTCGACCTCGCTGCGCAGCGCCAGCGCCAGCTGCAGCGCCTGCACGCGGCGGGTCACGTCCTTGCGCGGGAACGACCAGTTGAGGATCGTGACGGGTCCAGTCAGCATTCCCTTGACGGGGCGCCCGGTGCATGCAGCGTCCTGGGCGACGCGCCACTCGCGGACCGTCATGGGGCCGCGCCATGCGATGTCGCCGTGGATGATGGGGGGGCGCACGTAGCGGCTGCCATAGGACTGCGCGTTAGGAAGCGGGAAGGGAGCGACAGTCAGGGTGAGCAGGATCTGCGCTGAAGAGAAGGGGTTGTGTGCCGGGACAGGATCCAGCCAGCTACTGTCGGAGCACAACACAGCGTGGGATGCCAAGTGCAATCGAAACCCTTGCATAAGCCCTGAACCCTCGCATGCACCCTCAACCCTCGCACAAACCCTGAATCTTCACCTGCACCCAGGCGTTGGCGGTGAACACCAGGCCCTCCAGCTGCTCGCCGAAGAACTCCACCATGTCGGTGCGCTCCGCCTCGCCGTGCACCAGCACATCAATGTCCAGGCCCTCCTGCGCAGGAGCCGCAAGGTGGAGAGGACAGAGTGTGAGTATGAGTGCTCGTGAGGGGGGCGGGTGTGTCGGCAGCTGCCATTTGCCTGTAGCTAGGTCTTCGATTGGCTTGCAAGCCACACAGAGCGGTTCACACTCTCCCCCTCGCACCTGGATGCCGATGCAGTGGGTGATGAAGGCGTCCATGCGCGCCTGGTACTCCTGCACGCTGATCTGGCCCTTGGTCAGCAGGGCACGGGCGCGGCGCACCTCGGGGGTCTGAGGGAAGGAGCCAATGCTGGTGGTGGGGTAGGCAGGGAATTGGAGCTGCGGGAGTCAAAGGGTGGGGGGCCAGGGGGAAGGGGGCAGGTCAGGTCTCCAAGCCGATGCTGGTGGTGGGGTGAGCAGGGAACTTGAGCTCATGAGGTGGAAGAGGGCAAGGTGGGAAGGGGCAAGGGAGGGAGATCAGACCCTCAAGCCAATGCCGGGGCTGGTAATTGGCAGCGCTCTCATCTGTGCCCTCGCAAGCGACTATCTGTCAGCGACCATGCATGCACCCTTAGCGCCTCCCCTAATGGCAGCGTACCGCTCCTTGCCGGCAACGCACCTGCTTGGGCCTGCGGACCGCAAAGGCCTCTGCGCGGTGGAACCAGTCCGCGGGAATGGCGTTGATACCCGCCTCGGACGCCTTGCCGCTCAGCGCTGCGCCGGCGCCGGCAGCCGCCACCCCTCCGGCAGCTGCTGCAGCCGCCACCTGCGCAATCAGTTGCAGCTTCTGCTTGGCGAACGCCAGGCGCTGGCGCAGCTCAGCAGGCAGGCCGCGCGCCAGGGCGGGGC
>JAWZTI010001051.1:0-17269 GCA_039880955.1 Chlamydomonas urium | reverse complement strand
CCGTGGCGCTGCCGCCCCCACTGCCGCCCCCGCTGCCTGAGGGCGACGCATCGTCGACCCAGCCGCGGGGCGTGAACGGTCCGAGCAGCTTTGGAGAGTTGGGCCACGCCGGCCCCGCGCCAGGCGGCGCTCCCGAAGGCGACGGCCCCGAGCTCGACCCCAGCCCCGGCAACGGCCCCGCGCCATCCAGCCCCGACGCCTCAGCACGCAACCCCGCCTCCTGCCGCCGCTCGGCGGCGAGCTTGAGCTTGGCGGCGTGAACACGTGCTAGCAGGTCGACTGACGGCAGCGACCAGCGGTCGCGAGCGGGCTTGAGCTTGCGCCGCCCTGACGCCTGAAGGGAGGGCGCCCCGACAGCACCCGCCGCACGTAGCAGCGCCGCGCTCTCCAGGATGACGTTGAGCGGCGACGATGACACCTTGCCGCCGCCGCCGCAGGACAGGCTGTGGGCGGAGGAGCGCTGGCTCAGCGTGCCCATGTCAGCCCCTCTCGCGGTGCTGACCGCAGTGCTGCCATGCGCCGCCTGCTTCGCCCGCAGGGCCCGGTGGTAACGCGCCTCCAAGTTGTCGGCTGTCATGCTACGCCGCGGCAGACCTGCTGGTAGGTGAAAGCGCCGTGGGGGCAGGTTGCAAGCCTTGGTGACTCAATAGGCAGTAAGCCTTGGTGACACAGTAGGCAGCAAGCCTTGGTGACTCAGGAGACAGCAAGCCTTGGTGACTCAGGAGACAGCAAGCCTTGGTGACTCAGGAGGCAGCACACAAGTCAGAAGGTACTGTGCTGCCGCAGTTCAGGCCCTTACAAACTCAAGCTTCACACTCTGACCTTACAACAGCAGGCATGTACCCCACTCTTAGTGGGCTGTGCAAAAAGAAGAAGGGGCTGCAACGTTCACTCGCTCATGGCAACCATGCCCCAGATTGTTCCATGCACCCACACCTCTGCCTGAGAGCCAAATCTGATTGGATGCACTATCCCATGTAGTGCCTGTGTGTCGAAGGAATCATTCCAACATGCTGCGTCGGTGGATGTGTGTTGGATGCCAACAGGGTGGCTGAGCTCACCTTTGCCGGCTCGCACTGTTGGAGGTGTGGGTTTAAGTGGTGACAGGCTGCTGCGCGACCGCTCAGCATCCATCACCAGGTCACATGCATCCCATTGGGAATCCTCCTAAAGGCAAGTCCAGCCACAGCAGCAGCCAACGTGGTAAGTTGTTGCTGACGCTCAGCAGGCTGGGTGGGACCCTGCCTGCACTCATGGGCAAAGTGACAGGAGGGCCGAGGCGCTCCGGCTCAGCCCCAAAGGACAAGCCTTACCTCTGCCACGTCGCCGCCTGTGACCGCATGCGTGTGCTGCGTTGCATGCGGGCTGGGGGTGGGGGGCTCTGGGCTGAGTAGGCGGAGCACATGCTGGGGAAAGTCCTCCATTTTCCACTTGTGCGGCGGCCCCTGCGGCTGGCCCCATGCCGCTCTGACAACAGGTCGGCCATCGTCCTCTTCCTCCTCCATGGGCATGTTCAACGACGGCTGCCTGCGCATTGGGCGGGGCGAGGAGAGGTGGCGGTCCAACGCGTGGTGACGGTGCATTGGTGACGCGTCTGCTCCTTGTGGACTGCAAGCCCACTCGTCTTGCAGGGTCTGCTTTGGGCCAAGCGGTCATGCCTGCTACGACATCTTGGCCGTCGTGCCGTGGCTGCAGCACCACTAGCCACTTGCCCCCTGGACACGACACCGTGGGGGTGCCACGCACCAGCTTTGTGAGCGCCTCATGGCGGCACGCCAAGCGCGAGTAGCTAGCGACGACGCAACGTTCTAATCACGCTGTGAAATTTGGCGGCACCACTATTGCAGGACACAGCACTGCAATGACTTGTGAAGTCCACAGGGGCCACAAAACGGCGATTACAACAGTGGTATTGCGTAAAGCCAGAGCGCCAGCGCGTCGTAGGCGACATGTCAACGCGCAGCTGCGCGGTTGCAACTCAATGCTGATGCACGCCGCGCTGCAGGCGCAAGTGGCAGCCCTACCGGTGGTATTGCCTGTATCAGAGTCCTGCAGCATGCAGCAGCAGACAGCAACAGCCTCAACGGCGGTGGAGTCAACAGCCAGCAGCTGGTTGCAGGCCGTTGACAGGATGTTGCATGCTTACAACTTGAAACAGCCCTAGCCCAGAAGCAGCAGCCTCCGGCGCAGTTGATGCCTTAAAATTGCCAGCACATGGGCTGGAACCAAATCGACAGCTGATGGCGCTGCACAGAAGCACAGCACTATTGCATGCTGGCGATTATCCGACGCTCTCGAAGGCCCACACTGCATGTGGCGCAACAGCTGTGCGCGTTTGCCTTCACAACTCACCGCGCACCATGCCGCTAGGCAACCCAAACGTTTGGAAGAAAACGGGCAGGAGCTTTGCAGACCTTGCAAAGGAGGAAGCAGGGCCCGGTCCGAGCTCCGGCTCCCAGGCCGTGCAACAGCAGCAGCAGCAGTTGTCAAGAGCAGGAGCGCCGTCTACACAGCGCCCGCGTGGAGCAGGCAGTTTCCAGGCGCAGTCGGGCTGGAGCTTGGGAGATGCAAGTAGGGGCATGCCCAATGCCACTGAAACAAAGACACAGTATCGTCCACCTCCAGAAGGCTTGACAAGGGTGGTAAGTGGCGCATGGCGCTGCATGTGGTTGCACATGCAGGCATGCGGCTTGTCGTCTTGCCCTGAGCGTCGCATGTGCCTCTAATGCGTGCGCATGCTCTATGCTTTGTATGCTTGCAGGCACCATTCTCGTACGGCACATCGTTCCCTCACCCTAATTACCCCCATGACAGAAAGTGGGTTCAAGATGAGAGAGTGACATGATGCAAGGAGGTTGGGGAGTGCATGCTTGAGCGCAGGCCTGCACCTGTATGAAGAAAGGAGTCTTGCCTATGGGCTCCGCAGGCGCCCGTTCGCAGCAGCAGCATTCCATTCACACACCTACTTGCCCTTGTCACCCAAGCAGGACGCTCAATCAGATCAACTTTAGCGCAGACGGGCTGAAGGGTGCGCAGCGCACAGAGCCAGTCAAGCCACGGGCCTCGCAGCATCTGCTGCCCCAGGATGTACCGCCGCAGTACAGCACAGCGTACAAGACGCTCTTCCATGACCATGCGCCGGAGTCAAAGTCTGGGCCGCGAGCAGGCAACCCAGCGGCCAACCCACCGGGGTATAATATCATCACCGGGGGTGCCCCATTGGGCAACAACAAGTTTGAGTACTACAGCTCAGACAGAGATTACAAGCGGCACAGATAGGTTGGCCATAGGCAGGGCAGCATGTAGGTAGGGCAGCACGAGAGCATGAAGTGTAGACCACAATACCTTAGTGCATCAGTCGCAAGGCCAGGACATGTTTGTTTGTGCGCTGCCAGCTCAACACAATGAGAGGGTCGTCCAGAGTGGTTGCGGGAGGGGAGGCATTGAGGCAGGGGAGTGCACACCTTTTGACCCATCTTTGACAATCTTGCATGTGAAGCACTGGCCATGCAGGCTATGTATGAGTAGCCATGTGCAATTCTGAGCTGTTACACCACCAAGTAAAACGTTACAGGCGGTTGTTCCTTTGCTAAAGCACGCCTGTGGTACAAGGTGCATGACAAGCAAAAGGCCAGCACTGCACAGCCAAGAGATCGCAGCCACGTGGCAACTGGGAAACGAAACAAAAGGCACCTGGCACTCAGATACGGCATGGCTATGGACGTCATAAAGCACTTGGATATTTGAGTGGGCCATCTTATAGGCCGTGAGGATGCGCAAGGCACAAAGGCTCAGTAAGTAGTCCTAACCAAGCATAACACACACTGCGCGTGTCACAAAGGCAGCCTTTACGGCAGCAGCACCCCGACGCACGGATGGCAGGCTTCAGCCTAACAACTCCTTGCAAGGCCCGGAAGAATATGCATGGTTATGTATGCACGAGTTCTGGAATATGCATGCATACGCCCAAACCCATCAGGAGGGAAATTTCCCAGTCCTCTTACAATCTGCTGGGGTGCGCAAGCCAAAGCACAGCTCAGGGCTCGCCCTCCAGTCGCACAACGCTCGAGGCAGCCTTGCGCAGCCTGTTCATCACCGCCAGGCCCTCGTCCGTGTCCAGGACGCCCTCAACCACCACCGCCCCCACGCCCAGCTCATCAGCCAGGCGCAGCGCAACGAACAGCTCACGGGCGACCGTGGCGGGATTGTCCAGGCTCCCCAGCACGTACTCAACCACCTCCACCCTATGCACGTCGCTTGCTTCCGCACCGCCCACCGCCGGCGGTGCGCATAACCCGTCTAGCACGCCCGTTGGTCTGCCGTCTGACCCCTGGCATGCCGCCAAAGGTGCCCCTGCCTCTGCGCCAGGGGGCCGAACAGCTGTGTCAGTGCCGCTCGCTTGCCCTGCAGTGTTGCCAGGCAAGGCCCCGCCTGTGCGCTGGACGAGGCCGGCATGCTCGCCTGGCCGCGCGGTGCTGCGCAGCAGGGCGATGCGCTTGATGCCCTGCGCTGCCAGCTGCCGCAGCTGCCGCCCTGACGCCTCGCGAATGGCTGCTGCCAGCGCCTCGCTTGCAGTGCTGCTGCAGTCGCCGCTTGTCCCCACGTCAATCAGAATGACCTGCGGCCAGCAGCGGCGCGGTGCAATGCACAGGCTAACCTTAGGCAGCCACAGGCATGAGTGATTTAGGTGCCAGTGGAGTGGGCATTGCACGGCACAGCGTGCATGTCCCACGATAAAAAATGGAACCAGCCAATGCAGCCCCGCCTGCTCCAAGCAAGTTGGACAGCGCTGCAGTGATCAGCAGACTGCCCCTTGCGTTCTCTCGTCATCCCATGTTCGCCCTGTCCAGCTAGCTGCTTACCGGAGCGTCCGGGCTGTAGTGCCTGTACTTCATGCCCGGCGTCGTCGGCGCTTCCTCCAGGGCCTTGTCCACAAAGTCTCGGCGGTACACCTGCAGCAACATCCATCACAGCAGCAAGAATGTTCAGCGTATAAACCTTTACAACAGTTCCCTCAAGTAGGTGCTTCAGTGCAAACATGCAGCGTTTATCACCGCAGTGCACCCCAACAACTCTTCAAACCACCCTGATCGCAGGTGCACCTATACCCAAGCCCGCAAACAACGCTGCCTCAACACCCACACCCTGCTCAAAAGCCAAATTCAAGGCACACGTATGGAACCTGCAGCCATCGACTCTGCCTGCTCAGCCTGGCACAGCACTGCACCCATCTGTTGATCCCTGACCCATGGAGCACCTGCAGACCCTCTAAGCCAGGCAGCTCCCGCAGCTGCTCATACGTAGCACCGCCCGGCCGCAGAACCGCCGGCGGCGAGCGCAGCGCGTCCAGTACAGTGCTCTCCACCCCACACCTGCAGGACACACGGCAAGACGCTGCACACATCGCATGCTGGGGCTGATATTGGAAGTGACCCCAAGGGGCCCTTGAAACCTGCCAGATGGATCAGTTAATCTTGCAGGCACACACATGGTGCCATCCTGCGATTGCCTTGTGTTGCTCGCTGCCGTGCTTACCCCTACTAGCAACCCTGTGCCAGCCCCCTGGGCCCGCCTTGGCCCTGTTCGTCCCCCTTGGTCCTGCCTGCCCGTGCAACCCGCTGTGTCAAACACACGCACGCCCCCAAAACCCCGCGGGCGGAGAAGGGCACTGCAGCAGCTGCAACGGTAGCACACTCACCCACAAGCGCCCCCGTCCAGCACCAGGGGGATGCGCCCCGCCAAGTCAGACACCACATGGCTCGCTAGCGTCGGCGACGGCCGGCCGCTGGAGTTCGCCGAGGGCGCAGCGACGGGGAAGCCGCAGGCCTCAATCAGAGCGCGTGCGACCGGGTGAGATGGCATGCGCACCGCCATCGTGGGCTGGCCGCACGTGACAGCTTCCGGGACGCGCTTGGAGCGCGGCAGCAGGATGGTGAGCGGCCCCGGCCACAGGGCGGAGACGGCGGCGGCGTATGCAGGCGGCAGCGCCCAGCCCGCGGGATACAGCGACCGCAGCATCTCAATGGACGACACCTGCAAGCGGGTGCGATGCAACTGAGCAGGTAAGGCAATGAAAGAAAGGCTATGTTCTGGGTTGCAGGGTGTGGGTTGGAAGTTTGCGATGTTGAATGCGGCAGGTGAGCGCAGTACTGGTGCGACTCAGCAGCATCGCTGGTTGAGTGTCCCTGAGCTGTTCAGGAGTAGCTGCGGCTTGGCTGGCGCGATGCAACACATCCCTTGCCGGATACCAGGGGTAAGGGGGAAGCTTGGGAGCATCAGTGCATCCGTATGCAAGCATAGCATTTGCGGCATTGCATGTTGGCAGCTGCAAGCATATGGCCCCAACAGCTCAGGACCTGAGCAGCCCTGGGTGAAAGGCGTGTTCATAGAAGGTGGACAGGGAAGAAGGTACAGGCAGCGCAGCCCATTAGTAATATAACCGTGATGCGATCTGTTGCGGTGACATCGTCGCAGACATCCAGCCTCCCTGAGTCCCAGCTGATTATACTCACGTGCACTATGAGTGGGTTGTCAGAGGGCCTTCCCTTGGCCGCAAAGATGCGCTGCACGGCACCTGCGTCCAGCGCATTTGCTGCCAACCCATACACAGTCTCTGTGGGCATGGCAACCACGTGCCCGCGTGTCAGGAGAGCAGCTGCCTCCTGAAGCGTCTGCTCATCATCCTGCTGCTCCTGCTGATGGTGAGAACAGGCAGTGGTGTCCTTTGCTTGGCTCCCTTCGCTGCCTCCCGCTGCTGCTGCTGCTGCTGCTGCGCTGTGTGTGTGTGCCTGCAGGAAGGACGCTGGGCTGACGCGCACACACCGCGTCTGGAATGTGGCTGTGGCATAAGCCGCATGCTCAGCCTGACCGTTGCATGGGCCATGTGAGCTGCCAGCGCTGCTGCCTGCCTGCATGGACTGCTTATCGTGGCTGTCCATGCCGTGCTTGCTAGGTGCCTGGGCGGCAGCGGCGCAAGTGCTATGCTGCCCTGCTGCCGCTGCCGCCGCTGCTGGCAGGGGTGCTGCTGTGCTGCTGTGCCTGTGGGCCAAGGGCCTGGCTGCCCTTGGGATGGGGCCGAGCTTGGTGCTGAGCAGCTGCAGACTGTGAACGTATGAGCAGCGATTGCTAGGGGCAAGTGCTGCCGCGGCCAGGCTGCTGGATGCGTGCGCCAGCAGCGGCGCCAGTGTGGCCTTGCCAATCCGCACCAGAGCGCGTGCTCCACGGGGGGATACGCTTGGGAGGGGATGGATACACGCCCATGGTGAGCCATTGTCGTCAATGTGAATCGCGGAGGTGTGGGAGGTGGCCAGCAGCCGGGCTAGCAGGTTTGCTGCCAGCAAGCAAGAAATTTGGTCACAGCTGCACGAAAATCTCGATTCAGAGTTTGCGTGCAGCAGGTTGAACGCCCTGGTGCGGGTTGGCAAGGCCCGCAGCAGCGCCAGTGTGGCCTTGCCAAAGCGCACCAGGGCGTTCAATCTGCTGCGCGCAAAGAGATTTTTGCGCAGCTGTGACCAAATTTCTGGCGCTGCTGGCCACCCCACACCTCCGCGATTCACATCGACGACCCTGGCTCACAATATGCGTGTATCCACCCTCTCCCAAGCGTGTCCCCCCGCGGTGCACGCGCGTAGGCCCATCGTCTTTTTTTCCCTGCTGGCGTTAAACGTCGAGACCTTGCGTCGCAGCAGCTTCGGGACTTGTTTGCGCGCGCCACCCACCTTCAGGGCTGCGCGAACCGCCGTCCTTGCGATCCAGGTGCGCGCAGCAGCAGGGGAGTCGCTCACTGTGGGATGATCGTCGCTGAGATGAGGCTTGTAGGTCCACAAGATTTTTTGGGGTAGGACCAGCACCCACCCCCGGCACAACGCACCATGCATGGGCCTGTGCACTAGCTCTCGCAGCGCATGGATTGTCAGTGCCTACTTCGGCGCGCCTTGCAAGCCCTGGCTTGATATTTGAGTGCAAAGGGGTGGGACGATCTCCAGCTTGACCCCCCATCGTACTGCTCAATAGGAAGCGCGACGGTCGCCATCGACTGCATTGCACTCCATGCACCGCATATACATGTCCCCCTAGTTCACTTCAGCGCTGCGGCTGCCCACTTCCAACCGCCTGGACCGCAGGATATCAATGGAAAACTACGTGCGGAAGCCCAAAGAGAAGGCCGAGGCTCCTATCAATGAGAATGAGGTGCGCTGCTAGTTGCCAGAGCTCGCTTGCCTGGCGGCGGGGCATGGACCTCGGCCCTCCACAGGCGCCCACCGCCGTTGCCATGCACTGCCCTGGCGCACCCTCCGCAGATCCGGATCGTGGCGTCCAACCCGATGAAGAGCTACGTCTCCTACGCCTTGAGCCTGCTGCAAGACAAAGGCCATTCATCAGTGGTGCTCAAGGCCATGGGCCGCGCCATCAACAAGACCGTGGCCATTGGTGAGGGGTATGCAGCAGATTCTGCTGATACAGATTGTGTTATGGATTCTATGTAATCTCGTGTCATGCACCTGTTGTACAGCCATGAGTTTGTTGAATGGCCTAGCGTCCAGGCACAATTGCGTCGCTGTCCATTCGCAGCCCTGATTCTGTCCATTCGCACGCCCCTGCCTGTGCATCGCAGCCGAGGTGGTGAAGCGCAGGGTTGCAGGCCTGCACCAGATTACGGAGGTCAGCTCCACTGACATCACGGATGTCTGGGAACCCACTGAGGCAGGGCTGAGCAAGCTGGAGATCGTGCGTCATGTGTCATGCATCAGCATTGTGCTGTGCAAGGATGCTGTCAACACTAACAGCCCCGGATATCAGCCGCCGCTGCCAGCTGACCAGGTCAAGCCCCTGGAGGGCGGTGAGGAGGAGGCAGATCCACTGGTGGTGGAGCTCGAGGCGCGTGGCGATGGAATCAGGTGCGCTGGTTGCGCTGGTACATATGGTAGTTACAATTGCGTGGTGTTAGGTACAGCAGCAGGCATGGCTCTGCACTCTGCAGGGAACATCGCTGTTCTGATGAGCTGTCTGTAGATTGGTGTAGAGTGGCCATAGATTGCATGTCGGAGGGAGGCTGTGTGGCAAGCAGTGTCGCAAAGCTGCCGTGAGCCCTGACTACTTTCTTGCAGCCTACAAGCGCAGCACTTAGCCCAGCTTCCCTACGCCTGCAGTGCGCTCACTAGATCGTTCAGCCTTGCGGAAGGTCAGTAATTGTGGCACCTCTCTGCTGCCATGGCGTTGCCTGAGCTTACATGCCTGCCTGCGCATCCTGCCGCCACCGTAGGGACCGCCGGAGAGGCCAGGGCGGGCGCGGACGACGCGGACGTGGCAGCATCGACTGCGGCCGCGGCGGCGAGGGCGGCTCCGGTGCCGCTGGTGCCGCACCAGCGGATGGTGCCGCTGACGCTACTGCTGAGGAGGGTGCTGCAGGTGGCAGGGCCCGCGGCAGGGGTGGCAGGGGCCGCGGCAGGGGCAGGGGCCGCGGACGCGGCAGGGCCGGGCGCGGCGGCGAGGCGGATGCAACCAGGCATGTCGCTGAGGCCATGGCTGAGGTGGCCATTTAAATCCATTGGTTGGTAACAAATGTGCTGGTCAGGCGTTCAGGCATTGGGAGAGACTCGTTGCAGTGAATTAGCTCCAGGGCGTCGTAGACACGCGGCAGGCGTGCGCGAAGGCCAAATTGGACAGATGGCGAGTGGGCGAGGCGGGTCGCCAAGCCGCACCTGCCAGTGTCCGTTTCAATGTTGCATGCAGGCTTGAGAGGAGCGCCTTGTGCGCGGCTTGTGTTTCCGGCTTGTGTGGCTCCGCCGGGCTTTGCGTTGCAGTTTGTCTTGTCTACAAGTTTGTTTGTTCTTTCTAGATCCAATCATTTGAGTCCAGTTCTGTAATGATATGCGTGCTATGCTCCGCTTGCAAGTGCCTGCAGGGCGCAGAAATGAGATCTGCAAGCTGCCCATTCAGCGATGTTACCGTTGGGTGGCACGATCAAATGCACTGCATTTTCAGTCACGCAGCAACATGCTACACTTGTTGCCTGCTCGCTGGGCCGCTGCATGGCCATGGCCACGGCGGCTCGCAGAAGTTGAGTGCTGCCTGGGCCAATGCACAGGCTGCTCCTGACACCAGAGCCAAAACCTGAGGTGGAGAAGGGTGAGTGTGAAGTAACGCCGTCGCAAATCAACGGCCCTGATGTTCCTGGACGAGGTATTCACGCTTTTGCAGCACCCCGTCGGGTTGGTGCTCGTGCGGTCAGCGCTGCGTGCCTGCAGCGCCAGCGGCTACCAGGCAGAGGGATGCAAGAGTGCTATATCTGCTTGGGGCCGCCTGGCAAGGAGCCGCTGGTTCAGGCGTGCCAGTGCAGCCTGTTGTCCCATCCATGCTGCTTAGCGCGATGGTAAGGCATCGGCATCGACAGCAGCCATCGCAGCGCTGAGCCGCGGCTCAGACGGTTGTTGTGCCGCGCTGCCCCCCTTGCTCATTGCAGGCAGCTAACACGGGCTGGAAAAGACGAGGAGCATTGCTGCCGCTTCTGCCGCTCGGCTCTGCCCACCTGGGTCGCTGCCCTGCTGCCGCGGCTCTGTGATCATGGCCAACTGCCAGCCCTCCATGCAGCCTATGCAGCGCAGCAAACAGGGGACGCCACCGTATGGCCCTTGCCCACCATGGAGGTGAGCTCCTGCGTGAGGAGAAGGAGAGTCAGGCCACTCTGCGCAACCTGCAGTTGGACCGTTGGTGCAGCACCGCCCTAACATTGTGGCGGCGAACCATGCAGGTTGTGTATGATGGACGCACGGCAGAAGTGCCATGCAAGCCAGGTGCAGAGGGCCTAGACGACTTCAAACGCCAGGTGCGGCACATCACAAGGGCTGTGGCTGTGCATTCGCAGCCCTAGTGTCCACCCCACCACAGCGACCTAGGCAAAATGTTGTGAATATTCACAACCCTGGTCAATGGCGCAACTTTTGTGCATGGTAGCGCATGTCTGACTGACTGCTGTACACCCTGTCGTACCAGGTGCGCAAGGTGTTCGGCCTGGATGACGGCATGGCCCTGGACGTCATGTTTGACTTCAAGGTACCTGCACTGGAGGCTTGCCTGGGCATGGAAGGCACCCTTGGTAAGTTGGGCTGGGTGCGACACACAGGGCCCTGATGGCGATGTGTGTTATGTCTGTTACAGTCCACAATGTGTACCAGCCTCTGTACACAGATTTGTTAGAGGTCCCTCATTTTCAGGCGGTTGCTCGCATCCTGTCTGGCAGCCCTTCTGCTCGCCACACAGGTCACAGTTTCACTGTAGAGGCCAACGCAGCGACGCCTGAGCATGTGCAACCCAGCTCAACCGCCATCCTTTCCCCTTCATGCAACACAGGGCAGCGCTGCCAGGTGGTTTGCCTGCAAGGCTTCAGCGCCTTTGACGCCGCCTCCACCGTTGCAGCCATGTATGCAACCGTCGACGTCCTGCAGGTTGCAGGACCGAAACGCATGCTGGACGACACCGTGCCCCCACCACGCAGCGGCACGCTCGCCTCACTGCTCCAAGCCGAGCCGTGGGTCGAACCACAGACAGGCAGGCTGGCTCCAGGCGCTGCACACCATGACAGCGTCGCCACCGATCAGTTGCAGCAGGCCAGCCCTGCGGTGGGTCGCCAACCGCAGTTGGCTCCGGTGACCGGTGGGGGCGGTGCGGATCAACCCCATCAGAGCGACGCAGGGGTGCGAGGGGAGGGGAGCGGCATGGCTGCACTTCTGGCCGCCTCCGCCCCCGGGGCGGCGAGCGGCAGCGGTGACGCCGACGCGGCGCTGCAGTTGGCACAGCTTCCGTCCTGCTTCTCACAGGGGGCGGGCTGGGGCGTCAGCGCAGGCAGCGCCGCCGACGCTCGGGGGCGCACCAGCTCCGACACGGCCGGCAGTGTTGCTGATTGTGGTGGCAGCTGCAGTGCAAGCAGTGGCAATGGCGGCGCCCGCAGCTGCAGCAGCAGGGAGTACAGCCGGCGGACGTTCTCGGTTGACACCCCGTGCCTGTGTGAGCTGCCCCAGGGCGTATGCAGGCCCCTGCGCCTTGCGCGGCGACATAAGTCGCTGCGGCACCGCACTGAGTTGGCGGACCTGCGGCAGCGGCGGGGCTCGCTGACGGCCCTGTACGCGCCACTGCTCAGCGCCCTGAGCTGCCCGGCGGCGGCGCTGCCGTTCACGAAGCTTGCCTCTTCCCCGGTGCGCCACTCGCTGCCCGTCTGCAGGCACGCGGGTAGGGCTGGTCGGCATGCATCCCTGCACGGACACTCCCCCGTGCAGCTGGTAGCGACGGCGGTGCAAGCAGCACAGGCAGAGGCTGACAGGGGGCCAGAGACCACTGCAGGCACGGCTGGGGTATGGTCAATGAGGGCCTCCGACGAGTGGCAGGCTGCTTCGCTTAACCAGTCACCGCGCGAAGGGCTGGAGCTGCCGCCTGACGAAAGACGCCGCCTGGGCCTTGGGCAGTGGTCCGCGCCCATGCACGAGGGTGCGTGGGTGCAGGCAAGCTTCGTGCAGCCTTGTGCGCTCGTTGATGGCTGGAAAGGCGATGCGGCAGCGGAGCGGGCTGCGCAGGTGGACAGCGTGGCGAGCAGCGGCCGCGGCAGGGGCGGCGACAGGGGAGTTGCTGGTGCAAGCGCAGAGGAAGGGCGTGCGGGCCACTCGCCCCCTGCAGCCCCTCCGCAAGACCAGAAGGCTGAGAAGTTGCTGCTGCAGCGCCTGGTGTCGTGGAGTGTCCGCGCTGTCAGGCTGCTGTTCGTATGAGGGCAGTGGCAACTTCAGCAACTGCCTGCCACATGCTAAATGGCACATGGCATTACATGGCGCATGGCATTACATGGCACATGGCATTGGCTGGTTGAGCGGTCAGGCTGGCGTACCCAGGACCAGCAGTCATCGGCGTCAGTGAGCAGGTGTCGCAACGCATACAGTTGCTGGAACAGAGGCTTGGAGCGCGTGGGTCTTGGCTGTTGTGGCTGCCTTTCCGCCACAGGCTCGGGTCCACTTGCCCGCAACAGGTGCTATGAAGCATGCTGCAGCCACTCGCAAGGGTGTGCGCATGCTCAATGAGGGTTGGTGTGTGTGTTTGCATGGGAAGAAAGAGTGTGAGGTGCTTATTTGTGTACATACATGCAGATACCAGGAGCACAAAGTGAAAGGCAAATGTTGCTGCCACAGGCAACAGGGCAGTGTGCATGCCTTTCTTACACTCGTAACGTCCCTTTTTGGATCGAACTGCTGAAGCAAAATCTATGCATGCTTAGTGTACCCTTTCTTGCTGTTTGCAAAGAAAGGGTGCGCCCTTCTTGGGGTTTGCGCTCTCTGGGTTTAGCATAAGTGCAGCACAGCACATAGCCGCTGCAGCACTACTGCCCTAAAACCTCTTGCTGTTTAGACGGGTGCTGCGTTGCACATAATCAGCCGGGCCTTCCGGCATGCCTGTGCGCGCCCTTTTGCTAGCTGACTGATCGCGCGACAGTTGCACAGCTGTTCATTCACTCATCCTCTGTGCATAGAAGAGTGTTTTCTTGTTGACCTGTTGGTTCCGAGTCGATCGTGTTGATTCCTACACATGCCCTGAAGGTGCTGACACATGCACTGCCGACACCTTTTCTGTAGTTTCAGTTTGCCTCGCTTTTTGTTTTTGCTTGCGCTAGTGCAGTAGGCATGGCCACGTTCATGTCATCAGCACCGTTTTTCTCTGTCCATTTCCAATGCTACTAAGGAATGCAATTGCGATGTAACACACGATCGCTCTGCTGCTGACTCTACTCAGCTTTGCTCCCATTCACACCAGCCACGGGAAAAGAATGGGCAGGCGGGGAGGTAGCCCATCCTGCACTCAAAAGGGCGCAGAGGACCCTCACTAGTGGTTATGGCCTGGCTTGCAGCCCTGCTGCGTCACTCGTAGCTATTTATCTGCTGCTCACAAGGAGAAGACCTGAGGTGCAAGCACTGAGCTGAGCTTGTCGCCCGCAGCGCATGAGTGCAGCTTAGGGCCTCATGTTACACTTTGGGCCGCGAGCGAGCCGATGCAATATGTGAAAAGGAATCATGATGATAGAGCACGCATGAATACAGGTGGGGCATCCTGAAGGGTTACAGCTCATGAATAGACATGCTTCAATCGACCTGCCTATGACACCAGCTGCTACCGCAAGACCAAGCAGTGATATGGTCAGCAGGCAGATACTGTGAGCATCGCAAGCAGCTCCCTTCCTTTCCGTACCTACAAACTGGACCTAGCTACAGGCACAGGTGCAGCTGAGCCAATCGTACTGCGCCCCACACTCGCCCTCCCACTCGTCCCCACACTTTGTCCCACACCATTGCCATGGCCCCCTGGCACTTCATTCCATCCCGGCTTGCCATCATACAGCTGCTGCGCCAGGGCGTTGAGCTCGCGGTACGCATCAGCAAGGGCAGCTTGGTCAGCATCGCTGAAGGGGCCGTCGCGGAAGGTCTCGGCCTGCTTGCGTCGTCCGTGGCCTGGGCAACAGTGGAGCAGGGTTGCAGGAGGGGGGTTGAAAAACGCCAGGCCAGTGCCGGAAGCATGTTTGAAGGATGGGCCTTGCATGTGTGCTGGAACGGGCCGTTGCGGAAGGTCTTGGCCTGCTTGCACCATCCGTGGCCTGGGCAGCAGAGGAACAGGGTTGCAAGAGGGATGTGCAGCGGTGTTGTAAGTGCGTTCCCAAGGTGGGCCTTGCAAGTGCGCTGGATCAGGTCAAGGCTTCGGCCTGCTTGCGCCATCCATAACCTGGGCAGCGGGACAGGGTCGCAAGGGGAGACGAGTGCGGAACGGGATGCAAGAAAGTGAAAACGCGTGGGCTATGCATCAGCCAAACTGCGCCAAATGCCTTTTCGTCATGGACGCTATCACCCCTATAAAATCGTCCTTGATTTCATATGTCGTCCTCAGGCCCCCTAAACTACAGCACTCAGTGTCCTCAGGATGACTGTTACAACAACGCCTCTGCAGCTCACTTTTGTCACTCACAATCTACACAAAATCCAACCTTGTAGCTTATCGTCTTGACCCCAGCTCCAGTCACTCGTCTCCAAAAACATCACAACCCTAAACCCTTGCAAACCACTCACTCGTCTCCACATACATCCGAATTCGCCAGTCGGCGGTTGGAGGTACGTCGGGCCCACACATTGCCGCGAGCGCGTCGTTGTATGCCCACTGCTCGCCGCTCTGCATGTGCGTGTACCGCTGCGGTACGCCTCTGGCCTGCAGTTCGCGGTACGACGCGTGTACCGCCTGCAGCATCGCCTCGGGGCTTGGCAGGACGACGCGACCCGACAGCGCTCGCGCAACCAGCTTGGCCTGCACCTCAGCCTGAGGGTTTAGAGGGCAGGAGGAGGATTGGGGGAGTGAAAACATCGGTAACGGGTGAGGCGTCAGGGCAGTTTACTCTGCCTGAGGATAAGCAGGCCGGGAGGAGAATGGCAGAAGTGGGCGCCAGCCAGAAATGATTTGGTGCCACGTGTGTGACCACAGTGGCCTGCACCTCAGCCTGAATGAGGCGGGCCCGCAAAGAAAAGGAGAGGGCAAGTGGGGGCCAGAGCAATGCCTGAGCAGCAAACATGAGTCCTCTTCCCGCTGCCTCGTGGTCCCCCTTCCGTCTCCTCCTCGCTTCCATTGCCTCCACCCCTGCCACTCCTGCGCCCTTCACCCTCCCACCTGCCCCCACCCCTCATCTTGTCCCCACCCCTCACCTGCGGAAAAGGCACCACCCTCCACGGCAGCCCGAGGAAGCTCAGGCCAGGCGCAAAGTGTGGGGGCCACATGTGTTCATACAGCGGCCCCACTCGCTGGTCATCCACGCGTATTGAGCTCCCAACCTCCTCGCATGACCTACGCTCCCCGCTGACGTCGCCGCCGCTACCGCAACCGCTGGCTGCCGGAAGCTGTTGCTGGCTGTTGCTGGCGCTGCCCTGCTCCTCTGACAGGAACGGAAAGGAGTAGCTGTACCCCGTTGCGTAGAGCACAACATCAACCTTCACTGAGGTGTGTGTGGCGGTGATGGAGCCAGACGCAGAAGGCAGGGGTGTGGGAGCAAAGGCGGAAGGACTGGGTGTGGGGCCGGAGGCGGAAGAGCTGGGGAGTGAGGCGGAGGCGGACAGGTCGGATGTTGAAGGGCTGGTGGCGGGTGCCTGATGGCCTGCTGCATGCTGGAAAAGCGCGAGCCCCTCTGACGACAGCTCCGAGACCATGGGGTACCTGCAACAGCAACACAAACAGTCGAGTGCGGCGTCTGGTCATGGCACCAAGGGGGACCTAAGCACGTTGGGTATCTGCAGCAGCGACACCAACAGGCTTTGATTGTAGCATCAGGGGGTGTTCAACATGCCCTCAGGTGCCAGTGCAAAGCAGTGCGGATGCAGGGGAAAGCATCGGGGCTTTAGTGTGTGGGGACAGTGGCGCCTGCCGCCGCCTTTGGCCATCCAAGCACTTATGAGTGCATGGAGTGCAGTCCATACACAACTGAGCTTTGCAGCCTTGTCAAGCCAGCGTCCCACTTTTCGTGTTCACAATGAGACACGTCGCGCTGCTTGCCACACACGCTGGTACCTCTGACAACCCTCCTCCCACACATGCGTTCACACCTGTACATGTTGCCCTGGGGGCCGTAGGGCGTGAACAGCGGCTCGTCCTTCCAAGTGCGCGCAGACACGATGACAGCTCGCGCCACGGCGGAGATCTCCCGGGAGATGTCCTCCCCTGAGTTGGACGCACCAACCACCATCACCACCTGTGCAGGCCGGTGTTAGTGGGAAGTGGGAGGGGCAGACGTTGGGTCAGCGTGAGGGCAGGCTGGGGGCTGGCGGGCTCAGGGCCACGCCAGCTGGGGCTGAGCGACTGGAGGCCTTGAAGCAGACAGCTTTTCCTTCATCTGCCACATCATCCCCCCCCTTCCCCTTTCCTATCTCGTGAAGGTGCAACCAACCCTCCCCACCTTTCCAGCAAAAGGCTCAGTGCTGCCAGGAGCAGACGCCTGATTGTTCACCTGATGTATTGCAACCGGCAGGCTCACCTTCCCAGCAAATGGCTCGGGGCTCCGGTAGTTGTGACTGTGCAACTGCAGGCCGGGGAAAGCATCAATACCTCTCACGTCGGGCAGCTTGGGCACGCTGTAGTGGCCGTTACACACCACCACGGCATCGAACTCGCACACCTCCTGCAGGAAGCATGGCAGGTGTGGATGATGGTGTGAACATGTGTGGGGTGTGTGTTGCAAGACGCTGTTGATTGTTCAATATAACGCTGCCTC
>JAWZTI010001050.1:0-17284 GCA_039880955.1 Chlamydomonas urium | reverse complement strand
AGCGGCACAGGGTGGGGAGCAAGGTCACCGGCACTGCGCCAGAGGTGACGGGGCCAATGGTGGAGCGGGACAGGGAGAGGGAGAGGGAGGGGTGCACACGTTCGGGATTCAATAAGACGTTTTCACGCCATAGTTCACGAAGTTCACACCCTTGCTACCTCATACCCTATGAACCCTATGCCCTGAACCAGGCACCAGCATGGCGGTGCCCCACGTGGCCGGCCTGGCCGCCATCTACCTAGAGCAGCAACCTGGCGCCAGCACAAAGGTAAGTAGCATAACTGTTGCACTCGTACCAATAGTGCGAGTGTGATATAGATCATTTAAGCGCAGCAGTGTGAGTGTGCTATAGAGCAGAACCGTAGCGCCAGTCCAAAGGTGAGCAGCAGTGTGAGTTTGTTTGTTGCAGAGCAGAACCCTAGCACTAGTCCAAAGGTGAGCAGCAGTGTGTTTGTGTCGTACAGGCATTGAGGGGAAAGCGAGGGCGCATAGCAGCAAGCGGTCAACACGCAAATGGGGACAGAAGGCGCGCTGTCTTCTGACGTGATGCCTCACCCCTGGGAGGGTGAGGATTGCATAGCTAGCGTATCCTCTCCACACTCCTGACTTCCCCTCCTGCCTATTGTGCCATCCTGGCTTTCCCCCTCCCGCCTCTGGGAGGGTTTCCTGAACCCACGCCTCAGGGCGTATCTCTTTCTTTCTGTCTTTCTGTCTTTCTGTCTTTCTGTCTTTCTGTCTTTCTGTCTTGATCCCCCTACCCCCATGGCCATCTTCCCTTTCCCGCCCGCCCTGCATGCATGCTCTCCTGTGCTCCCGCCCTGATGTGACCCTGCTAACCCTGCCTGTCCTGTCGTTCGTAGCCTAACACCTGTCCCGTTGCTGCTCACCAACGCGCGTTGTAAACGACGGCGCGCCTGTCGTTTTGTATGTGGGCCAAGCTATTCTGAAAATGCAACACAGAGCAGCACGTCATTTCCCCAGTGCGCTCGCCCTAGCCTTCTACCTAGCCCTCCTGCCCTGATTCAACCGCGCCCGTCATGTTGGCAGTCAGCTAACACCTGTCCCATTACTGCTCATTGAACGCCTGTTCTTCAGGATGTGGGCCAAGCCATCTTGAAAACTGCGACGCAGGGCAGCATTTTGGCCAACGTACCGATGCTGCCGGGAACACCCAACCTCCTGGTCTACACGCTGGGGGTGCAAGACGACAGCTAGTAGCAACTGTACTGGTGCTATTGGAGCTTACAGGCTAGCTGACCCTACTGGTACACCTAAGTCTACTGAACTTGAACCTTGATCTTATTAAGCTCATGCACAAGAGTAGTATTTACAATTCAAGTTACAAAATGCAACGACATCACAGTCCTTATGAGGGCGCCGCCATGGGCGCTTGGAACCCATCCTGGTGCCGAGCCCCAGTAGCCCCAGCTGTCAGTGCGACACTTCCCGATGGCAGGAGCGCTAGGCCAGAGTCGCTGACGACTTGAACAGTAGTACTTGATCAGCGGTATTAGAACATTGAGCTGGTACAAGTGTTGTGTCCTTGTTGGCTGTGCTGGTGATGGGTGACGTGCAGGTGGACGGGGTTGTTGTGCTCCTGGGTGCCCAGTTCGCCCAATTGCAGGGTCGCTCAACTCAATCAACTCAGGTGCTGCGGTGCTCGGGTGCTGAAATCAGTTGAACCAAATGCAGTAATGCTGCCATGATGCTCGCCAGGCTGTGCCTTCCTTACGGTAAACCACTGGTCAGTGTGGCCAGCCCTTGAATCATCTGAACTTTCCTGCACTGCCTGCACTGACTTTTGATAGAGATGGTGTTGGCCTTGTATCTGTTGTTGTTGTTGTTGTTGTTGTTGCTTGCCTCGCTCAAGAGGTGCCACCAGTGAAAGTGTGGCTGCAGCAAATGAATTTGCCAGATGTTGGCTCTTTGCATCTGGATTGTGCTTAGATAGGGCCAAATATGTGTGGTGGTGGTGGTGGTGGTGGTGTTGAGGCCCTGCATGCAGCAGCAGCAGCAGCAGCAGCAGCAGACAATGCAGCAGCTGCGCGCTGCGCCGCAGTGCTGGATGCAGCAGCAGCACAGGGTCTTGCAGAAAGGGTGCTTTTGTCAGCGCAGGGGACATGCAACATCACACTGCTGATGACATGCGTGCTGTCTGGATGCTCGGCAAGCATCCCCATCCTCCTCACACACTGTACGGAAGACCAGCTCACAGCCAGGGACAGCAGGCGCACGTCTGCCCTCATGCACGCAGCTGAGCAGAGCGGACGATCAGCTTGCATCCCCCTGCTGCTGTCACACATTGTGGACATACAGCTGGCGGCTCAAGGTGACTTTCCTGGCACAGCGCTGACACGAGCGGCTAAGCGATGGGACAGCGAGACAGTGCTCCACATGCTGCAGAAGCTGCTGCAGGCGCAAGTTGCTGGTTCTTATCGGGCAGGTGCTGATACACGCAGCTCGCTACAAACAAGATCAGTGTTGCAGGACACTGCTGTGTGCCAAGCGGTGGCAACGTGGGGGATGGATGCTGACGCTGTTTTGACACGAGACAGCTCTGGAAACTCCGCTGATGGTGGCTGCACTTGAAGGGCAAGTGGAATTGATAACCGCCCTGCTCACAGTTTTGCCAGAGGAGCAGCTGACAGCTAGAAATGTGAACGAGTGTGGTTTGACGCCTTTCATGCGTGCTGCCAGCTCTGGTAAGGCAGCAGCCATCCCAGTGCTGCTGTCATACATTCCACAGGAGCAGCTCAACAGCAAGGATAATGGATCATGCAATCCGCTGCACCTTGCAGCTAAGTCCAGGCAGGGTTGCTGCATTGCTCCGCTACTGACGCACATCCCGGAGCAGCAGGTGACAGCTGTTGACGTGAGCCGCAGGACGCCACTCATGACAGCCGTGGGTTTTCGTAACTCAGGCTCAGGCTCAGGCTGTGCTGCAATACATGCCAGACCAGCAGCTGGCAGGCGTTGATTGTTTGGTCAGACAACCCTTCACTTTGCTACCAGGACACCCGACCCAAGGGTGCTGCAGCTGTTGATGTCGCTCGTACCCTGCACACTGCCAGACCTTGACATTGCATTTCGCACTGTCCTAACTGTCCTGAATGTGGGCAGTGCCCATGGCTTCACCTATGGTGCTGCTCGCAAAGATTCCTGCGAGTGTATGCGTACGCTGCTGTTCATGGGGGCACGGCTGCCATGCATCAAAGTCGACCAGCTTTGGCCGATCCTGCAAGACGTAGCAGAAAGAAGCAGAAAATCACTGGTGGTGGTGGTGAGGCTGGCAACAGATGTCAGGGCATCACAAGTCGTTCAGAAGGATTCTTGTGGGGAAGTTAGTGGCGATGGGCGCTGCGCCAGGGGGGTATGCAATGAGATGCATGGAACGGCGACTGCGCCTGCCTCTGTTAACCATGCAGCAGGAGGTGCGGCAGCATCAGCAGCACACCTGGTGCAGGCAGCAACGCAGTGCAACCTGCAGCGTCTGCAGCGGCTGTTGTCATTCAGGAACACCCCACAGCCTCACCTGAACCAGGCCCTGACAGCGGCACTGACTGCTGAGGCGGATGAGGCTGCGAAGGCAGAGCGTCAGTGCTGTGTGGTGCTGTTGCTGGCCAGGGGCACCAGGCTGGTACTTCCAGGGCAGGCTGAGATGCAGGACTCGTTGAGCGCGTTGTGGCCTATCGTCACACGTTTGGCGGTCACTGTTTATGCTGGCGATGCGGCAGCGCAGGTGGTGCAGGGTGTGTGCTGACTGGGTCAAAGGCCCTGACTCAGGAAATGTCTCAAGGTGCTGGCTTCTGATCGCAGAGCTTGACAGACGTGCTCTGCCAAGCCAATTAAGCGTTTTCCAGCTCACCTTGAATTGCCTTACAGCTGATCAATGAGTGGGTATCCTTTGCTGTTGTGGCAATCTTCCTCGTGTAGTGGGATGCAAATTGATGAAATTATCTTTCCAATCTGTTCCCAGTTATGTAACATGACTCATGTTGCTGCATAGCAAGGTACTGTCAGTAACAGCCTGTTCATGCACAATTGACACAATTGCACAATTGATTGCCCCCAAGATTTCCATTGCACAGCGCCACCTGATGTTCCTTGTGGCGAATCGTATTGCAGGAAACGGAGTGGAGAGACAGGCCATCGAGACAAACACACAACAGCACGGAGAGGCTCTCAACAGGACGAAGGTTTTGTGGACACCACCAGGCGCAGGCTGCGGCGACCATCCGTCCCACAACAACAGCCCACACGTTTGATCGCCCCTCGCCATCGGCCGAGGCCTTGCGCCCTTGGCCGAGCCCCTGACTGAAGCCCTGATGTGTGATGCATAGGAAATAGTTTCAAGCAGTGCCGGCCAACCCCGTCTTCCACTGCACCGCACGCCATGCCAGCCTTTTTCCATTGGCTTCTGCTTGATCACAATCTGATCATGTCCTACGAACGGCGGGAGCTGCAATAGGCGCCCTGACATCCAAAGAAGGGTAGCGCATCCTTCTCGACCTTGTTGGGTGTCCCTGATGTAGATATACGCTCAGATGAATTGCTACGCATTGCTGGTGGATCCCTCCCACAACCAGCCAGGCACACTGAGCGGTGCTCCGCTGAAGCAAACGTGGCACCCATCCTACTCCATTCTACATCAGCCTGCACAATCTATGGCCAGCCCCTGATGACCCCGCCCTTTTGATTTCTGCAGACCGGTGGCGGCGAGTTCTTGTTGTGTGTTTTCAGTTCTATCTAGTCTGATCTGTCATTCGCAGGTTGCAAGGTATCCTTGTTTTCATATTGCCTCCGCTGTCCTTAAACGGCCAGTTGGTAAGGGGCTAACGCCTTGTGTAGGCTCTCTGGGAGCTTGGTTTCGCTAATCCTACTTTTCGTTTGATGAGTAGTCCTTTGTGCCCTTGCGGCACCCTGCGGACTGTAAAATGGCCTACCTACCTAGACCTGCTCACAGGCCCACTGACCCACTGACCCGCTTTTGCATGACGCGCACCGTCCCTCCCGCCCAGCCTCCCAAGGGCGCTTCAAGTCCCCGCTCAGCCCTTTCTTCGTAGATAAGAGCCCCAGGCCACCCTATGATCATCCCGGGGCCACGTCATGCTGGCCCTCCTCGACATGCTTGAAGTGCAGGGATGCTCTCCTCCACCAGCTCTTTGCTCCCAACACTGATCAGGGACCGCGTGGTGGTGGAGTGGATGACCTGGTCCAGCACTGAGCCGTCACCGTCATGCGACATCCCGCCCGCTGCCTGCACAACAGCATAACAGGAAAAGCACGGGGAATGTAAGCATGCCACTGCGCAGGGGCACATACTGATACACCAGTGCTGTCACATGCCACCCCTGTCGCCACAAGCTGCACCCTCACTTCGACAATCAGAGACGGCAACAGACACTCCCACACCCCTGCTGTCACGTACAACCCTTTTTGCCCCAAGCTGCCCCCTCACCTCGACGATCAGAGACAGTGGTGCACACTCATACACCAGTGCTGTCATGTACTACCCCTTTCGCCCCATGCTGCCTCCTCACCTCGACAATCAGAGACAGCGGTGCGCACTCGTACACCAGCCGCAGCTTTGCAGGCGCTGCCGATGACCCAGGGTTGCAGAACACACCGCCACCCTGCAGCAAGGCAAAATCCCGAGGGCGATCAAGTCGGTTGAGGGACACATGGGAGGGTAGCCCAAAGGGAGTAATTTAGGAAGGACAAGCAAGTAGATGCAGCCGAGTGTGGTAAGTGGTAAATATGCACGATGCCGCTTCAGCAGGCAAGCAAAAGGTGGCTGGTGCCAGTGTCTGGCGGCTTTTGAAAGGACCAAAAGCATTTCTGAAGAGGAGTTACAACGTGCAAGGCTTCGAGGCAAGATTTCTGCTGCACAGCGCTGGCCTAGGAAGCTGCTGCTCGCTGGGTATGAAGTGTGCTGAGGCCTGTCGCCTGTCGCCACAGTCACATGTTCCTACAAGCGCAGGGCGCCCCGCCCCCCCCCCTGGACACATATATAGCACTCCACCCTGCACCCCATACCTTGGCGAGGATATGGTGCACGTCGGGCACCATCCCTCCTGTGTACCTCAATGTGAAGTTGCGGGCAATCCAGGACGCGATCAGGTCGCTGTACACCTGTTCATGCAGATACACATCGGATGGGAAATTAGGTCGCCGTGCCACAGAACTTGCTTTGCATTGGAACAAAACCCCGCCGAATGCAAGACAGGCATCTCTGACACCCATCAGGCCTCTCCCTCTTTTGGTGTCTACCGCCACCAGCAGCCCACCCCTGGCGCCATCAGCACACCACGAACCCTAATCCCCAGCTTCCAGCCCCTCCCTGGCGGACCCGATGCGTCCCCTAGCAAGACGAACTGCTGGATGTCTTCAGGTTGTTCACAATATGAAGCTATGAGCTAACCCTTGCCTGGCCAGCCGCCCTCTAACAGCGTCTAGCCTTGCCAACCAACTCCAATTCTCACGTCCCATGCTCCAAGCTCCACCCACAGCCTTCCGTGCTTAGCGCACCTTGTTGCCCGACGCTGCCCTCAGGTTGGCGGGCGCAAAGACGTTCCTTGTCGGCGCGATGCTTACGTTGGTGCGCCGCAGCTTCCACTGGTCTGACGTGCTCAGCACATACTCCTCAACCATGGTGGGAGACGATGAGCCTGCGCAGGTTGCACACAAGCGCTCCCGTCAGTGCACTAGCCAACGTGACCTGGAGCGGCGTAATATGCAGGGGCGGACCGCTCTGCACATCTCTACCGCACCTTGCACACCGGCAGTCCTGTCATTCACACCACTCAATGTGATCCAGCTGAGCACACACAAAACACATGAGTAGGGCACGAAGACATCAAGGCAGACACCAGACACCTGCATGTCCTGGGCAAGGGGTTGATGGGGGTTGCCGCAGCCTTGCGCTTGAACCCTGACCCAACCCTGTGTCAACCCTAGACCCGCAAACCCTACCTTGGCGCGGCCGGCACCACATCAGCAGCGTTTGAGGGCCGTACACCGCGTACGCCGCCGCCACCTGCGCCCTCCCGCTACTGCCCACGAGCGTCCCCCCGGGCCACACGCCGAAGATGCTGCCGACTGCAAAGTTGGCTCCGATGATAGAAGAGCCGTCCAGGGGATCGAACGCAACCTGTGGGGGACAGGTTGGAGGGTCGGGTGAACGCAAAAGCAAGGAAGGAGTGCGCAACATGATTGGGTGGGGGCAAGCTGAAGGGGATATGCACACTAGACACGCCGGCTCCGGTAACTCCAAAGACCTCTGATGTAGCCTGCCACCGTGTGAGGCGATGAAGCGTGGGTCCCTTTTCAGCTGGCCATAATGCAACTGTCCCTATTCCACCCAAGCCTTTCCGCAGCTGCCCTGCCTTTCCAATCCCTGCTCACCGTGTAGCCCTTGCCTGGCAGCTGCTGAACCTCTGGCTGCTCTTCGCTGCTGGCTGCCTCCACTGCACTGCAGCTCCGCAGTCGCTCAAACATCATGCGGTCAACCTCCACGTCCACCTGCACAGGTGCGCGTGACAGCTGCATGCTCAGGAAGTGGACGCATGCATGTATGTATGCTGCTGCGTGCTTTGGATGCAGCACCACGTGTGTAAGCTGCAGTATGGGCGGGCATGGGGCAGCAAGGTGCTCGAGAGTGGCACCCTCACCTTGAGCTGCGAGTCGCCAAATTCATTTGTGCTGCCTGATTCTTTGGCGGTTGCAGACCTCAAGATTCTCTGAGCAGGTGAAGCAGAGCAGGCAGGCAGGTGAGAGGACCTGCTCTGCACCATCAATTGCTGCCAACTCCACCCACCATCCGCTTCATGTCCCCAAACCGCCGGCGGCAGGCTCACCGATGTCTCGTGCACAATGTTTGCGATGCACAGCAGCACTGATGCCTGCAAGCGGAACAAGGCGCACGCAGTGAGCGCGGAACGTGCAACACTCCAGGAACCCCACCGCTCGCCACTGCGCGCACCAGGTCAGGGTCAACATCGCCAAGTCTCAGCTCGTCATCGGCCATGTTCCTGGCACTGTCACGCACGTTGCTCCTTCTTGCCAGGGAGCAAATGCACACAATTCACACCCTTACACACACTTGTGCGAACGCCCCCCAAGAGTCGGCGCGCCCTGGTGTCGTTCTCTTTGGCAGGGCCGTCGCAACCATGGGTTACGTTAAGATAAGTGCGCGCTCTGGCAGCACACAGGGGACAGCGATCGCGTTGGCAGCGTTTGCAGTGCGGCGCCGTCACATGCTTCTGACACGCCCTGCTTCCCGCGCTGCTGCCGCGCATCCCCTCCCCCTTCCTCTGCGCACGTTGTCAAGAACTCGGCCTACTTCAGCCGCTTCCAGGTCAAGTACAAGCGCCGTCGTGCGGGCAAGACCGACTACAGGGCTCGCCTTCGCCTGGTGAAGCAGGACAAGAACAAGTATAACACCCACAAGCACCGCCTGGTGGTCCGCTTCTCCTCCAAGGACATCACCTGCCAGATTGGTGAGCAGGTCCCACCACCATGCAGATTGCCCTGGCCCATGCAGTGGTTGCATGCATGCACTTCTTTGGCTTGCACGCGCATCAAGCGCTTCAGAGCATATCCGATCTGTGAGCACCGTGTGCGCCTGTGAGCCGCGCGCAGTGTACGCCACCATCGCCGGTGATGTGGTCGTGGCCGCCGCCTACTCGCATGAGCTGCCCGAGTTCGGCCTGAAGGTCGGCCTCACTAACTACGCCGCCGCCTACGCCACCGGCCTGCTGGTTGCCCGCCGTGTGCTCACTAAGCTGGGCCTGGCCGAGACCTACCAGGCAAGACGCGCACTCCGCCATGCAAGCAGCATCTTCTGCAAAAGCGCCTACGTACATTGCAGCCACCAGCCCTGGCATGCGCTGTACCTCACTGCCTGCCTTGCATGTGGGCTGCACCATGCGCAGGGTGTGGAGGAGGCTGACGGTGAGGACTACAACGTCGAGGCTGTGGAGGATGGCCCCCGCCCCTTCTACTGCCTGCTGGACGCTGGCCTCAAGCGCACCTCCACTGGCTCCAAGGTCTTCGCCGCCCTGAAGGTACGCAATTGCATGGGTGACCTGAGGGGCTGAGACATTGAGTGAGGGAGCGCCCTGCTGGTTTGCACTGAAGTGACACGCGCAAATCGTTTGCGTGGGCTGTTGAGGGATGTGGGAAACAAGCAAGCTATTTGGTGAACAACAACCGAGCATTATACATAGCTGCCTGACAGCGATCGACTGTCCAGCTCTGACCCTTGCGCCTGCGTCCCCATTCCCTCCTGCCCAGGGTGCCCTGGACGGTGGTCTGGACATTCCCCACAACGAAAAGCGCTTCGTCGGTTACGACAAGAGCTCCAAGAAGATGGATGCCGAGACCCTGGCCAAGTACATCCACGGTGGCCACGTCGAGGAGTACATGGAGACCATGCAGGTCAGCAGGGAGCAAGGAGGAGCAGGGCAGGGTTGGGTCAGAGGATTCGAGGAGGCTCGGGTGGAGGCTTGCAAGGACGCCTGTTGGCGGCACGGGCGAGGGGTCGAGATGCTGCGCCCTGTTCAGTTGTTAGGCTATTGCTGGGCACATGATGGGGTTTGCTGGACATGACTGCAGGATCTTGTCTCCTGACGCCACCACTGCTGTGCTTGTCCTGCTGCATCCAACCTGCGCAGGAGGAGGAGCCCGAGAAGTACCAGGCCCACTTCGCCAAGTACATTGAGGCTGGCGTTGAGCCTGGGGAAGTTGAGGACCTGTACAAGGAGGTGCGACTCCCAGCAACGACCACGTGGGGCAGGGGGAGGGGCGGTGTCTGAAACAATGGCGCTGGAGCGAATGCACATTGGGAACCTTGCAGGGCACAGCGCTTGTTGAGGTGGGCACGGCCTGTGTATTGCATGGAGCCAAGTTGCCTTCGTCTGAGTGAGTGCTTGTTGTGTGGCAATGGACAAATAAGTAGAGCCGGCATGTGTAGCCAAGAGGGGCGCCCGGGATTGGGTGGCGTGATGACCAAGCCGCCTGTCATTCTGCTGACGGGCGTGCTCAAGGTCGGGTCCCTCCCCATGGACCAGACAGCTACGGTTTGAGCTGCCATGAGGCCCACCCGATCCCATCAGAACTCGGAAGTGAAGGCATGGCAGGCTTGGGAGTTAGGGGACCGTTGGCTGACCTGGCGACCCACACGCCCACGATGCCGCAGCCCCTGCTGGGGACGACCCAGGGGGGTGACCCCCTTGGCCAGCCGGTGGGGTCTGTGCGCTCGTGTGTGCGTGCGGATGCGCAGGCGCGCCTCACCCTGAATCCTCAAGTGCTGTAGCGCGGCACGCTAATCCCCCCAACCCTGCTGGTGACCCGATGCCATGCCTGGCCCGAAGTGCAGTCCTTGTGTTGCTGTGTACTTGCTGTTGCTGTGCATGACCTGTGACCTGTCTCGAGTGATCTGTCATGGGTGCCTTGGACAATGCCACCATGCAAGTGCCCATTGTACCAGTAGAGCAGGTGTTGGATGAAGGCGAAAGTAGGCATGGATGGTGTTTGTTGCTTGCTGGCACGGCTGTTGTGCTGTCTTGAGTACGAGAACTCCACAAAGCAAGACCGACGCAAGCCATCGGCTTGTCATCGCCATGTTGCCTCGCATGACCCTAACTGATATCCCTGCACCTAGAACTGTGCTCCTGGCCGGCACAGGCCCATTAGCAAGCCATGGTCTGGACAAGGTTCCAGCCCTGGGGCAACGCAGGCCACCCCATGGCCCTGCCGTGCCCCTGACCTGCTCTGCCTGCCTGTTCCTGCTTCCGCGCCTGCCCCCCCACACCTGGTTGATCCCTGGTCCTCCCCAGGTGCACGCCAAGATCCGCGAGAACCCCATCCTGCCCAAGAAGGAGCGCAAGGCCCCCGCCGAGAAGAAGAAGTGGCAGCCGGCCAAGAGCACCTACGAGGAGAGGAAGGAGCGCCTCAAGGCCAAGCTGGCCACCATCGTCGCTGGCGATGACGAGTAAGCGGCTCTGCTTGCCAAGGTGCACGTCCGCAACGCGAGCTTGGAGCGCACCCATCTTGCCACGCCGCCTTCTGTCGCGTGTTTGGGGTGGATGCCTTTGAGCTGTAAAAAAACGTTCGGGTGCACCATCCGCCCCGTCATTCTTGAAGCTGCTCCCTGTTTTGCTCGAGGGCGTCACCTGACCCCAAACACTCACAGGCAAGAGGTACAGCTGAATGGACAGTGCTCATAACCTTCAGCCTGGTAGTTGGACACGATACAGATGGTATTGACAGCCTGCTGGCTGGCTGCTCAGTGTTCAATGAAATGCAATCAAAGTCTGACTCAAACCAACAGGAAATCGGAGTTCACGCCGCAAAGGCGCACGCATGGAGCAGGGGTCTGGAGAAAAGGAAGATTCCTATTCGCGCTGCAGTTTCTGCAGGGTTGATTGCACAAACGACCAGGAAGTCAACAGTGGTGCCTGCGCCACCTGCAACGCGTCGCTTCGACGGCTGCTGTGAACCCTCGTGCAGCTATGCCGCATGGGGCAGAGCCTCCGTCAAACATGAGACGCCTCAAGGCAAAGTAAGGCGCTTGATGCAATCCTCCACAGGACTGCTGCGCTGTTTGGAGGACGCTCCATGCTGTCAGTCAAGTGTCAAGTGTCACTGCAGAGCATGGGCGGGACGCGCTGATTGAGCCAAGGCCTTGCAGCCTGCAGCGGTGAGGAGCCTCCTCCCCACTTTAGCAAAGGACTTGTGCTGCATGCACCCTGTTCAATAGATAGATAGATGGATGGACAAAGCATGTGACAACCTTCTGCCCGCACCAGATGATGGCACATGACATCATCTGGTGTCATGTGCCACCAGATGATGATGTGGATGGCACATGACATCACCCCGAGTCGCCTTGGCTGCCGCCGCGGCCGGAGATGACCTGCCACACAAACGCAGCCTGGCGGGACACGTACTGCGCGGCGGCCGAACAGGCGCCCTCCAGCTTCTCGCTGTTGCGCGACCCCACCTGCCACAACCTGCAACGGCGCCGCAACACAACACATAAGGTGGTGAGAGGACCTGGTGACGCCCACACCCACAGTGCCTGTGCCCCTGCCCACGTCTTAACGCCACGCCCGCGCCCACACCGGCCCTGCCCACACCTAACCTTTATAGCCTCCCACACAGCCCCTGTCCACCCGCTCTCCCACACTGCCCACACCTGGATGTCACGTCTTGCGTCGAGCCAAAGCTGTTGAAGCGGATGGCGCCCTCATTGCGCAGCGTTGCCTGCATTGAGTCCAGGTTGCGTGACGCGCGCGACAGCAGGCGCTCTGTGAACGCCGGCCGCTGCGCTCCTGTGTCCTTTTCGCCTGCTAGGGACAACAGGTGTGGCGTGGAATAATGTGGGATGGTGAAGGATGAGAATTCCTCGATTCGTTGGGTTTCTGACAGCATGGCGCTCTCACAGCAGCGTTGCGTTGAGTCCAGGTTGCGTGTCCCGCGAGATAGCAGGTGCTTTGAGAACAAGGGCCGCTGCGCTGCAGTGTCCATGTCGCCTGCGATAGTGACCAAGTATGTAGTGTGGGACTATGGTTCTTCAACTCATTGAGTTTCCATACAGCAGGCGCACTGCAAACAGCGGCCGCTGCGCTGCAGTGTCCTTTTTGTCTGCGAGAGGGAGGATTGTGCGATGTAGGGTTGTAATCCTCCACACCCTGGGTTTGTTCAACACCTTGCACCACCCCAACACTTTGGGTCGTCTCAACACCGTGTTCACGCCAGGACTGCTGCCAGCGTTCCGCCACCCCCACCCATCAACTCCCACACCACTGCCCCCCCGCCACTGGTGCTGGAACTCGCAGACTGCCGCTTTCCTGCGCTCCCGTCCGCCTCCTGAACCCCTGCTGCCCGGCGTTCCCCCACCCCCACCACCTCACACACCCCTGCCCCGCTGCCGCACCTGCGCTGGTGCTGGCGCTGGTGCTCGCAGACTGCCGCTGCTGAGTTACGCGCCCTGTCGTGTTGCTGCCACTGCTGCTGGCGATGACGGCACCCGTACCGTCCGTATTGCCGCCAGAAGTCCCTGGCTGGACGTGGGCCGGCGCGCCGTCTGCTCCCACCTCCGACTGCAGGCGGACCAGCTGCACGCGGTGCCAAGGGAGCAAGCGTGGGGTTGATAGCGTGCCATGCAAATGGCAGGCAGGGCAACATGTGGTGAGGCAGCCAAGAGTAACTGCCTGTAAGTAACTGCAGCGTGCCAGTGACAGTCCTGAAGGGGCCACCAGGGACCAGGACCCCGGGCCCTGAGCATCCTCACCTAACCCTCCCCTCTCCAAACCCTGGCCCCCGCCCGCCTCACACCCTGAACCCTTATCTGCAAGCCCTGACCCTCGCCCATGTCCAAGTCTGACCGTCACCACAGCCCGTATCCCACCTGAAACCCTGGCTTAGGGTTTAGCCAACCTGCAAGTCCTGACCCTGATTTATGTCAAACCCTAACCGCCCTCACAGCCCTACACCCAAATACCCACCTCCGACCCTGAACCCAGATCTCGGGCCTCACACATCCCAAACCCTGGACCCAGATCCCTGGTCCGCCCCACCTCAAACCCCAGCCCTCACCTGCAGACCCTGACACCGGGGCAGCGCCTCACCACCACCACTGCTCGAAGGTTCGGCGGGACCACACACTCCCAGGCACACATACTGCACGGCAAAAGCGGCCACAATTTCAATGTGTGTTAGGAAGAAATAGTACTTGAATACGTGGCAGGAAGGGCCAGGGATGTGATGCTTATAGAACCGATGCTGATCAGAGCTAGGTGAGTGCTATGGCTGAGCTAGGGACAGCAGAGCAGGTGCTTGCTGTTGCTCAGCTAGGGATAGCAGAGCAGGTGCTTGCTGTGGCTGAGCAAGCAGAGCAGGTGCTTGCTGTGGCTGAGCAAGCAGAGCAGGTGCTTGCTGTGGCTGAGCACGCAGAGCAGGTGCTTGCTGTGGCTGAGCAAGCAGAGCAGGTGCTTGCTGTTGCTGAGCACGCAGAGCAGGTGCTTGCTGTGGCTGAGCAAGCAGAGCAGCGCCCAAGCACTGTGGGCAAGGATCCTGTCAGGCATTAGTACATACACATACACCGCCGAGCGACTTACGTGGGCTCAGAACTTATATTGTTATCTACACATACACAAACACACCATCAGCGCCCTCAACTGTACAAGCCCCTTGGCTGATTATCGCTGATGGCCTGCACGCCTGTCAGCGTGCCCCCCTCAACTGCACAACCCTGTTGGTTGATTGAAGCGGATGGCCTGCAGCACACTCACCGTGTAGCTGAGCGTGTTGGGTGGCAGCGTGTTGTGTTCAGAGCTGGGAGCAGCCCCAGCGCCTGCCTGGGACTGTGCACGCACAACTCGGACGCCGATGCACGCCCTGCGGCCAGAGGGTGGATGTGCAAGATGCCCATGCCCTCAGCTCGGCGGCCATGCACCAAATCCCATGCAAAGTGAGGTGAGGTAGGGCAGACTAAGGTTCATTTCCAGCTGCTGCATGGTGCTTGCTTGGTGGTATCACAAGGGGGTCATGGGGACCACTGCGGCTACGTGGCGTTTGCGGTGCGAGTGCAAGCCCATCTGAACTCACGGCTCCTCCTGCCGTTTCGCCATGTTGTGCGTGAGCACGGACAGGCCCGCGCAGGCGACGCATGTGCCCTCCTTCCGGTCCAGCGCCGTTGCTCGGGGAGGCTCCTGCTCCTGCGGTTGCGCCGGGCTGCTCATGCCGCTCGGCGAAGCTGAAGGTCGGGAATGTGGAGGTGGTGCCGGAGGGTCACACGCAAATCAGTGTGGCCAGCCATGCAATTTTGGCCCATGATTTGCGTGACATAAGATTCGTCGCACAGCACTGCATTGAATCCATGAGCTATTACCTACCTGTGTGGTACAACAGGCCAACTTCAGTCAGGTGAGCGTCTGACTGCTTCACATGATGCTGGCGCCTCGCTCGACTCACAACTTATCAGTCACAAGGCAAGCCCTCCCCCCACCCTCAACATTGACACCACAGTTGTTGACAGCTCCAACAGTACTTCACAGTCAAGCAGCCCACGGTACCTGGAAAACAAAGAGCTGTTGCAGCTGTTGCCAAGCCTCTGGTGGCAAGCAAGATCTAGATGCGCTTAAATATAAAAACTGCACCCCATGCACCATGCGGCCCCATGTCCATGACCTTATTTGTGCACAGGCAGACCTCAGACAGACCTCAGGCTGTAGTTGCATAGCAAATACATCCCGTAGCTGCCCGTGTCCCAACCCTAGGCCTGCTTCCCTGCGCATCTGTGTGGGACAAGCTGTGGACGCTACCCGCGCCGCGCGCTGGGTCTGCTAGGACTTAAAGCGCCTGGGCATTTGTTCTCCCTAATTTGGAAGAGTTTCCTTAACCCACGCCTCAGAGCGCATCACCTTGCCCTTGGTCTCCCTAAATGTTGCTGTTTGGTGTCCGGAGTCGAGTCTCTTTGAGTCGACACCAAAACCAGAACATTTTCCCCCAGCCCAGTCAACCTCGCACCCCCGCAGCTGGGCACTATGGACACAGGGATGGCTAAACCATGGTCAGCAGCAACGGACCCAGTGCCGAGAACGTGTGACGAGCTCGTCGCTCGAGCGCGGGCAGGACGTCACTTGAACTGTCGCAGCCTGTCACAGCCTGAGGGATGACGCCAAGCCAGCGACGAGCGCGGCGATGGGCACAACAATGAAGCCATTTTTAATCTTCACCACTGCGTGCGCACATGCAATCAAATTGTCAGAGCGTGTCTCTATTGTTTCTTAGCTGTGAAAGAAAGTGCTTTCTTTCTTTCTTTCTTTCTTTCTTTCTTTCTTTCTTTCTTTCTTTCTTTCTTTCTTTCTTTCTTTCTTTCAATCAAACTGTGGGCACTTGTACATCAACCAGTCCATCAGCCCCCGAGCATGCATGCAATATGACAGCACACGCTTTGTGACAAAGCGCCTTCCACATGTAGGCGGGACCCAGAGGCACGATTTGCACATGCAGGGGGGCCTCGGGGAGCTGGTCATAGAATCCGTCAGCCGCCCAGGTTCCCTGTCCTGTCGCGATCAATACGTCGACCTTTCTCATCGGAACGGTGGATCTGCCGGCGAGGTCGCGCTTGAGCTCCTGCAACGTAGCGGCCTTGGAGGACGTTGTCACGTAGCCGGCAGGCTCGGGCAGCGCGGGCGTGCCATCGTTGCAGGCAAAGTCATTAATGTTGCGTACTGCCATTCTTTTTGCGCGCCATGGTGGCAGAGCAGGGCGGGCATGCAAGCCCTCGTTCATGTGTGGGCAGTATGGGCCAGTATGGCCCACACTGGCCTGGAACTATGGCCCGTAACTATGGCCCGTAACTAGTTCACACACGCAGTGTTCGTCGCTCACTGGGCCCAGCAAGACTGCAACACAAACACACGCATGGTTCACAGGGTGTACATGCGAGCAGGGTTCAGGCAATGCCGGCACCTCGGGTCACAAGGCAAACCCAAGCAGGGCCGCCCTACCCTACTAACCCCACCCCTGAATCTCACAAATCTTTGAAGATTCAGCACCCTGAATTCAGCACCTCGACTGCAGCCGCTGGCGGTTCCATTAGCACCACATGGTCATGCAGCCCATTGCAATCGCCCAGGGTATCTTTCCAACTTTAAACGTGGTGCTGGACATGGCAAATGTCTGCTGCTACCAAAACGAGGCTCTGCACAGCAGTCAGGCAAGGGCCTTCATTCGCTGGCCATGTAGCAATCTCATGCGTTCGTCTTGTCAAATAAGCAGCGCCGCGCGTTCGCGCATAGTGCGCCTGACTAGTCGTACTGGCCCATCCTGGCCAGACACGCCACTCTGACCTAACTGACCCACTGCTGCTTATTACTGGCAGTCCCACAATCATGGATGCCTGACGTTTCTACCCACTTGGGTAGAAGCTGCATCAGGCACCGCTTCATGGGTGCATCTGGCCAGATCCACCCCCCCAGGGGCGTAGCCTTCCATCCATCTGTCCTGTTCCCGCATGCTGCGCTAGCTGCGCCTGCAGATCACACCTCTCGTAACTCTTGCCCAAGGCCGCGGGATGTCCCCTGCACTCCATGGGATGTTTCTTGTCAAGTGCAGGAGACACACCACTATGGAAGCTGTATGTCCACAGCTACCCTCTGATAGCTGTAGCTGTATACCCACAGCGACCAATGACATGCCCAGGTTCGGGTTCAGGCCCGGACGGCGGGGTGACGCCGGGGGGCGGACGCGGAGCGCCTCGCAGCCTGCGCTG
>JAWZTI010001048.1:0-11997 GCA_039880955.1 Chlamydomonas urium | reverse complement strand
CCCCCCAACTCCTGAGTAAAGCCTGCACAGCTGTGAGACGTGCACGTGTAGAGCGATCACAAACGTGAGCTGAAGCTCGAATGCGCCCGCCGGAGCTTTACCTTGAGCACAGCCGCCGTCTTGCCCAGCATCTGCATGGACCGCACTGCCCTGGCGGCCGCCCGCGCCATGGCATCCACACTGGACCCCGACGATTGGTTGGCCATCTCCTGCACCGCCGCCAGGAACGCCTCGGTCCGCCCGCCAAAGCGCAACCCCGACAACAGCATGGCTGTGGGCACGAGTGCAGTCATCGTAAGGTGATTTAGCCAGGTGGTGGTACGCAAGCCAGGCCCAGGCAGGACGATGCCAGGCACTTGATGCATGCAAAGCCGTGAGGTGAGCCCTGAGGCTGACCGATGCTTGTGAGCGCGCGATGCGGCACATGACGGGGGTGACTCTGATCCTGGTCTAATGCTTGGCTGTTGCATGTGAAGGTTGTCTATTTCAGGCAATGCGTCCCTTGCGTGCAGCTGGTATAGGATTGCCATGTTCTGCACATGCAAGCTTGCGCACCCACTTGTTGTCTGGGAGATCGCTGCTGTGGCGCGCAGCCAGAAGTACAGCAATCCGACCAACACGCCGATCACCAGGCTGGCACCTCGCAGCAGCATGTGTGTGTCGACCTCAGCGATGCCCCAGCCGATGGCTGCAGGAGGGGCAGGGCAGGCGGACAGGATGACTTTAAGTGATGCAGGTCAGCCTGGCGGAGCAGAGCAACAGTTTGATAGCACAATGCCTGCCTCGGCCTGCTTGGAAAGCAGGACATGCTTGCTCCCTTGCGCGTGTCGCTGCAGTGGCAGGCTGGATGGTGTATGGCACTCACCGTGGCAGGATGCTATGCTGCCCAGCACGTAGAAGGAGGTGAGCAGCAGCTGCGGCACGAGGTTGTACAGGATGGTCGCGATGCCCAGCTTCACAGGGCAGTTTAGGCCGGCCTGCAGCACACGCCAAGGGCAACGAAGCGTGTGAGGCTGAGCGATGGACAAACAGTGCACGAGAGGTGTCAGGTGCTGAGCAGTGAGCGGCTGAACGTCTGGCAGTCAAGCTGTTGTGAGCAGCTCAGTGCAGCGACATGCATGGGGAGCAAGGGAATCAACACTGGCATGCACTCGGCACCAGCACCAGCACGCAGCACTGGCATGCCAGGTGTCGGTACAGGCATGCAACACCCAGCGCAGAGCCTCACCTGATTGAGGCGGTCCAGGAACTGCCGAGCTGCAAGTGAATCCTCGACGCCCCACCTCTTCAACTCCTTGCGCACCCATTGCTGCAGCTCATCAGCAGCCTCAGCTGCAGTGTCCGCCATGCTCAGGCCCTGCTGCTTCCAGCTACCCGCGGCAGGCGCTGCAAAAGTGGGCGACGTAACGGTATCGTTCACTGGTGAAGCAATGCCTGCGTGCGGCAGCAGCGCCGCGCCGCGCAGCTTGGTAGTTGCCGCACGGAGCAGCCTGCCGCTGGTGCTGGCGCTGGCGCAGCTGGATGCGCGTAGAGGGCGCATTCCCAACGTTACCGCCCTGTCACAACGGTGGGCGCGAGCGCGGTCGTGCAGGCTGGCAGCAGAGCAGAGCAAGCGGTCGCCTCTCCTTGGTTCTGCAAGCAGTCACGAGATCGCGCGTGCCCCTGGAGGAAAAGCTGTGATTGTGGGCGGCCTTTCACGCACCCGAGAAACCACCAACCTCCTCGAGCTTTTGAACATATCAGGCGTGCTGGTAGAAGTGCCTGGAGACCTGATAACACTCCCAGGTTTGAATGCCTTTGCTCCAGAGCACCAACTGAAGGGCTGGCTCCTTGCACCCAACCCGCCACATGGGCAGCCACAGGCAATTGCTGTTGTCGTGAACATGAGTTGCAGTGCTGTGCTCCCTCCTGTCCCCTTGTGAAGCTGTCTCAGTACCAGTATCAATAGTATCACACGGATAGTATCAGCCTAATGCGTGCGGCTGACCAGGGTCCAAAGCTATTGCTGAGCCCCAGTGACTCCAAGACCGCAGCATGACAACGCGCATGACCATGTCCTCTCTCTTTTCGCACGCCGTGTGCAGTTGCCAGGCAATGTCGACCTTGAAAGAGAAGTGTGGGACAAGAAACCAGATCTCCAGGTAGACCCACAACTGGGCGTCACCACCCTGTCTCTGCTCCACCGCCTTCAACCCATGCTGCGCTCATCCACGCTCCTTGCGCCGCGATGCGCCGCTCGGGCGTTACGGGCGCCCCCATTCCGCAGTGGGGTTGCATTCCCATTCCGTGCACGCGTCCGACACACCGTCTCAGCCTCTCAGCAGGAGCAGCAGCAGCGAGAGAAGCTCAAGGTGCCGTCGTCACCACCACCGCCCGGCAACAACAACAACAAGGACAAGGACCAGCAGCAGGATACCAAGCTGGAGACCGTGGTGCTGGAGCTGAAGAAGGCAGGCATGGACACTGCCAGGGCACGCAAGCTGCTGGCTGCATGGACTAAGATTGGAGTCAATGACCCGGAGCAGCTGCGCAAGCTGCTGATTCAGCGCTCCATGCAGCCGCTGACCAACACGCTGCTGCAGTGCCTGGTGGATGGCATCGCCTCCTTTGGAGGTGCGTGGGCCAAGTGACCACAGGCAGGCAGAGAGGGTTACAATGTGGCAGGCAGGGGCAACGGGTGAAGGCGCGGAGCGTGAAGGGAGGCAGCTCTGACTGTGCTGCAGCATCTTTGCGCAGTGGCACGTTGCCACGCCTTTGCTCGGTTCAGACCCAGCGTCAAGCCGCACTGGGATGCACTAGGTGCAGCAGGCAGATTCCTTGCACGTGTTGCAGTGCTCAGGTCTGCACATTGCCTGTGTTGGGCGCAGGCAATTGTTGCACGCGGCTTGCCTCAACTCCCTCAAATCATGTTGTAGTTAGCAGTGCTTTTGAAGTACCCAGTGCCTATCATGCAGTGCCTGCTTTTTCTTCCTGCCTGCCCGCGCACTGCCTCTGTGTACACCTATGCACTGGCCAGAGTCATCACATGAAATGGTGAAGCTGCTGCTCGCTCCTCCTCTGGCTCACCCACCCCATGCCCCTCCCTCTGCCCAACCCCTCCAGGCTTCTACTTGGCGTACCTGGCAAGCAACTCCGGCGACATGCCGTTCCGTTTTGTCGTCGAGCTGCTGGGCGACTTCTGCGGTCTCTACTACTTCACCAACGTGCTGCTGCAGCTGTCGATAGCAGGAGGTGTGCTCATGAAGGGACTTTGGGCTGTGGGGGCATGGCGGGGAAGGGGAGAACGAGCGGATGCTGGGATTAGTGACTTCAGGCTATCTTGGCCGTGCAGCACCAAGTGCTGCAAGTGATTGTGCTTTGGTGCACCGTTTCTGCTTTTGTGCTAGCATCCAAATTCCACAATGGCTCAAACAGCAAGCATCACCTGACAGCATGTGCCAGCACATTCAAGCAAAAAAGATGTCACACTGAGGATTTTGCAGCACGCCCACTTGTGACATCAACACTGGCCTACAAAACGGAAAATGAAGCCCATGCTGATGCTGGCCTTTGGATGTGGCGATGCAACACCCACTCTGCCAACGCTTCAGGCATCGTGTACTCAACATACCGCTACGGTACGAGCTCCGTGGAGCTGCTGGCTGCAGTACAACAACTGGCGGGGCCTCAGACAGGCCTCAGCATTGTTGACAAGGCGCAGGCTGTGGTCAACACCTTCAAGGTGCTGCAGACGCTGCAGACTGTGGCGCTGCTGCTGCAGGTGAGGGCTGAGGGAAAGGGAGGAGAAGGGAGGCCGGCAGTTGAAGAGGAGAGAGGGAGGTTGGCATGCGCAGAGCAGTCTGCGCTAGCTGCATGGTGAGCAGAGCTGCGCACCCCGTCTACATAGGTTGCCCCTTTCACAGCCTGTGTGAGCCCCTTGCCTTCCCTGCCTTCCCCGCGCCTCCTGGTGCAACAGAAGCAGTATGGCAGCGCATGTGACCCGCTGTGCAACCTGCCTCCTCAGTGTTCCCCTTGCAGCAGCCCGTCTGAGACCCCCTTCTTTCCCCACCTCTTTTTGATGCAACAGGAGCAGTATGGTAACGTCGAGACCAGCTCAACAGGCAGCGCACGCGACTCGCTGCGCAACTTGACTGCGCTGCTGACGCTGGCTAGGGCAAAGGAGGAGCTGGGCTTTACACCTGAGCAGTACGGCCTCAGCGAGAAGCAGGCCGCCAACGTGGCGCTGGTGCGCGCCTGTACAAGCCGCGTGCCCTGCGCTGGCTGTGCCTGCCTGCCTGCATGACCATGCGCACGCCACCAGTGTGAATGCATGCATTTGTCTGTGCATGTATGCGTGCGTGCAGGCATTCTCCGTGTATGACACCAATGACAACGGCAAGCTGGAGACGCAAGAGGTTGGCAACCTGTGGTGAGTAGCACAGGGGGCAGAAGGAGAGGAAAGCGTCGCTAAGGGGGTGCAGACAGGGGGACACAGGGCAGCAGGAGGGGAGGGAGGGGCGGAGTGGTTGGGGGACACCAGACAGACTGTGGCATGAGGTCGACACGAGGTTGCAATCATCATTCTTTGCAAATGTTTGGGATCTAAGCCTGCCTACATTGTGTTGCACCCTCCGCTCTTGCTTTCGTCAGTGCAAGCCTGGGTTGGACTCTGGAGGACGCAGAGCTCAAGGAGGCTGTCAAGACCCTGGACCGAGATCAGGTGTGGGATGTGAGGGAGATGTGGATTTAGGCTTAAGCCATAAGCTTAATGTGAGCAAGCTTGCTCACAGAGCCTGCACAGGGAGGGGTGGTGAGCAGAGAGCAGCCCCTTTCACGATGCCGTTTGGTCCTGATGGCATGCATGAAGTTGGCTTCGCCAAGGAGCGTCTGATGCATCCGTCTTCAGGCGCTCCCTCACCGCCTGCCCTTACCATTGCACACCCTGTTCTGCCTCGCTGCGGTTTTCTTTGCAGAACGGCTCCATCGACTTCAAGGAGTTTGTGGAGTGGTGAGTTTGTCGCTGCAGCCCCTGTTGCATGCCTGTGCAGCTTGTCCAGAACCACGACCAACGATCGCATTGGAGGCAGAGACAAGCTTTCTGAGCGCTCAATGGCGGCAGTGAAGATGATGTATTTGCTTGCCTGCTTGCTTTGCGTCATGCCTTGCAGGTACTGCATGAAGAGCCCAAAGAGCGCACAGCAAGAGGTGTAAGCTGGCTGCAGCCTGTCTTGTCTGCAACAGCCTTGCAGTGCCTCTGCTCGAAGCCCACTTCCGTGCTTTCAAAGAAGTTCCCTGGTGTCGAGAATGATGCTTGTATGGAGCATCGTGATTCGATAATTTTCAGCATAGTGTTGCTTTTGTATTTATGCATGCTGAGTGAGCTGTAAATAAAAGACTGTGTCTTTGCCTTGATGGATTATTACAGGGTGCTCTTGCCGTTGAAAAGCAGCGCTTGCCTATAGCGACGTTCCATGAGTGGGTACATTAGCTGATCAGTCGGCTCATGAGTCAGGCTTGTAAAGGCATGAAGCAGTGCTGGGAGACGGTGGGAGGTCCCATGCAAAGCAAGGGAACATGGCAGCGACAGCCTGGGCATGCTGCATGCTGGGGCAGGAGTGCGAAGGCTTGCGTACAAACGTGAGTCAGTGCAGCACTTGATTTCTCGTGCGGCATGCCCACATCGCCCTCCTGTTATGCCAAGTCTGAGAAGAACAGTCAAAACTGTCATCCACCTTAACATGGACCTCCTCTTCCTGAACCATCACAACTAAATCAAGGCAAACCTCACAGCCGTCACAGCTTCCCGTCAGGTTCTAACCAAGGGTTCGTGACACTCAGGTTCGCCAGGACGGCATTGTCCATCTGCACTAAAAAAAACGGTTGCCGGTCTAGCTGTACAGGGAGGTCTAGCTGTACAGGGATCTGATGCGGCGCGCCACCTCGCTGATCATGCTGGGTAGCAGTCCGGCCCCCACCTGCCGCTGCTGCCCATCTGCAGAGCCTAAGGACAGGTCACCTGCACACAGCAGCAGCAGCAGCAGCAGTGACAGACAGTAAGCGTTCGTCACTCCACCAATGGCAGCTCAGCTCAGCAGATCGCCACCCACAAGGGCTGCAGAACGGCGAGACAACACCTTCCCCGAGGAACGCGGCCCTGGCTTGCCCACTGGGTCAGGACTGGGTGCAGCTGCGGCTTTTGCACTGCTCTACCTGCCCATAAACGCCTAAAGCGCAGGGCCACTGGCGCCAAACGATTGTCACACTGCTGTATGACAGTGGATGACTGCGCCTGCCTGTCCCTCTCTGTTGTGTACTTGTTGCATACGCACCGTAGGACATTTGCGACTGCAGGGGCAGCGTCTCCCTCCGCCGGGCCTCGTTCACAAGGCCACCCTGAGCACTCGCAAGGCCAGCAGGCTCATCCAATGGCTGCGGCAGCGGCGCTGCTTCAGAAGGCTGCTCATCCTCGTCCTCCTCGCAGCAAGGGCGCGATACGGCGAGCGACGACAGCGACGCGCAGGCGACCGCGGCGTCGTAGCACTGCAGCGACTTGAACGATAGGCTGCCCCCTGTGCACACAGCCGCCACAGGGTAAGCCTGTTCATCTCCAGGTGCACGAGGGACACCACCACTGGTTCTTAGTGCTGCTGCTACGATCTGCGCTGTCAAAGGGAAGACAGCGTCAAGGCGCACAGGCACAGGGAAGCACCCCAACAGCTCCATTGGGCGTTCAACTGGGGGCCTTTCAAACTGGTGTGTGCTCATGTTCAGGACAGCATCCTCACCAGATACGGGCTCTCTGCAATGGAAGATTACCTGCACAACGAACAGGGGCCACCAACCGTGTTGCTTGAACCAATGTGATGCGCTTCTCGGTTGCACAGAGTCACAGAGCAAAGTGCTGCAGACTGCATGGTGAAAGCTGTGATCGCCCCCATACTACCACACCCCTCTGCTTTGCTGTTGCCTGCCACTCATGCCATTCTTCCGCAGTCCCACAATACTCACACAGGCTGCAGAAGGCACCACCACCATCACCAGGCGCAAAGCTGTGCAGCACATGTGCTCACCTCAAAGTCCACGGTGTGGGGGATGGCCAGCAGTGCTCGACAGTCATCGACAAACTGCTGGCGGCCCTCAGCGCCCGGCCGCACCTTGATCTGTGCAGCAGGTCAGGATTTTCATAGACAATCCATGTCCAATGTGCGGGAGTGCTGCATCGGAAGTTCGGCGCTTGCGACAAGCATCAGCAACCGCAGCCAGTAGGGCACCTGGATGCATGTTCACTCTTTGTCCTGGGTATCAACGTGGCCAAGCAGTCAAATGACGAAGGGTGCAACGCAGCCCTATCCTCCCATGAGGCGACTGCCCATCAGGTGCGCTGTGTGCATGCTTGTCATATGCCTGGCATATGCCCCGCGTGACGGACACATTCGGTTGCCCAAGAAGGCTCAGCTCTGCTCAGCTGAGCGTGCTCAGACCTTGGGACTTTCTGACAGCAGGAAAGGATTGGCAATGCTCTCATCAAGAGGGCCCCCAATCAGAATAAGACAACTGCCAGAAGGCAGCGCACCTTGTGTGACAACCCGTTATAGGAGATGCGCATGTAGGCATCTTGGGGAGTGCTGCAGCTGGAGTTGGCGGTTGCGGCACCTTCACCGCCTGGGCAGGGCACAGCTGCTGAAGGGCCGGCCCCAGCCGCTCTGAGCAGTTGCGGCGTGAGAACATTCTTCCAGTCGGGCAGGCTGGAGCGGCAGAAGCGGCACTCACGCTCCTCCTCGGTGCCTGCTCGGTGCAGCTGCCACCGGGCTTGTGACAGCACAGATGGCATGGCCAAGTCATGCCGGCAAGTCAAGCAAGAGGAGAGTGTCTTCATTCAGCTTGCTGCAACCATGCCCTGGCAACTCACCCGCGCAGAGCGGGTGAACCAGCAGGGATGGGCACTTGCACCATCGCGTCAACCCCTGGCCGCTGTGCAGACAGACATAGCAGACCGCCTCAGCAGCTTCAGCGTCCATGGGTCAAACAGGTCGCTCGCGGGCAGCGGAGGTGGGAAGGGCGCAGATATGTCGACCGCCCGCACTCCGGACAACGGGCGCACGAGCGGCGGTCGGTAACTGACGTGCTCGGCGCAGGCGCAGGGCAACGAAGCGACAGCGCCTGAGCTTCAGCGACGCAGTTGCAAAACCTTGAGGGGTCCCAACCTACAACCTAGCCGGTCCTCACGGCATGCCTGACCTGTGGGCCCACACACCATCCACATTTCAAGGCCCAGGTAAGGATTGTCAGCATAAGTTGCTGTTTGCAGTATCAGGCTCGTTGCCACGCCTCCCGCTTCCCAGATGCGGTCAAGGCGACAGCTAGCTAGCCACATGGGAGAAGGTTCAGACCGTTTACGTGCATTGCATGAAGCCACTGACACAAGATAGTGATGAGCGCAGCAACAGCGCGCAACAAGAATTTGTTCAAGAGCGAAAGGGGTAGCGGACAGCAGGGCAGACAGGTTTATCTCAGCCTCCAGTGAAACCCCTGACGCAGGGCGAAAAGAAACAGGAATGCAAACCAAATATGCGCGGCATGCGCCGAGACAGCTGCTCTGTGAGGCGAGCACAAAGGATGCGCGACCAATGCGTAGTGAAAAAGTGTTGGCGTGCAGCGCACTATCAACTAACTGTACACGAAATAACATGGAATCTTGCAAAGCCCCCTAGCCATGACCGCTCTCTAACCCACGCACACCGCATTGCGTCAGCCGAACGCGGGTTGGTGGCGCGAGCCAAGCAGGCCAGCAGCTTGAGTTGATTGTGCGACGTCAGTGCAGCTTCTGCGCACCTGGCGCTAGCTGTTGGAGTGCAGTGCTTGTGTCAAGCCTCCTGCAGCCATCAGCTTGGACCGCTCCTGCAAAGTCGCAGCATTGCCGGGGCAGTGAGAACAGGCGCCGTGCTTCAAGCGTGGCGCCATTTTCAGAGATACCCAGTTGTAGATACGCCAACCAGACACCGTCCCATGACCAGCACTGCCAGCCCTGTCTGCCCTCACCTGCACTGGAACGCCCGCCGTGTGCTCCAGAAAGCCTGTTGACTTGAGGATGGCATTGCGTGCCCTCAAGCGCTCCCGTCCTGATAATGAAAACATGAAGTGGCCGTCGTGCTGACTGAGCTGGTGAGGGGGGATGAACGTGCCTGGGTACTGCGGCTCTTCCTCATCCTCTCCTTGCACGCTGCGGGTGGGCTTGGGAGCGCCAAGGAATGGTATGTTCATGGGCACGCTTGATCCCTGCACAGGTGGCATGCGCATGCAAAGGGTGTGGCGTGAGGGGCTGTATGGCGCTCAGCCTGCCCGCATCTGTCTTGCAGCAACAGCATGTTCCTCGCTGTAGCACTGACTCTTGCCAAGCCATGCAAGCGCGTGTACGTTGCTGCGCGTGAAGCTGAGGCATGTGCAGCATGCTCTGCCCTTGCACACCATGCGGATGTGCTGTGCTGCTGGCAGGCTCCCAGCCACTGGCACTGGTTTGGTCGTCGCATGGAAGCCATCCACTGCCTCGTCCTCGTTGATATCCTGCAGCGTGGTCGCGGACTTGTTGCTACCTGGCCCTGCGCCCGTTGTACGTATTGGGCGGCGTGCGTGTGTTAGGCAAACGGACTGAGGACAGGGAGCGGCGCGAATGCAAAGCCAAGTGCTTGGAGCCCAGCGGCTAAATTGGGCGTGAGGAGTGGTGCTAGTGCGCACGCGGCGTGCGTGCTGAGCTAGGAGGTGCGCCGTCGCGCTGATGAGCTGGGCGTTCAACACGCAGCGCCCTAGATTGTTGTGGCCAATGCTGTTTCAAACTACGCACCTTCAAGCGCTCGACCCCGCGTGCTGGGCTGTGCAGTAGCCTCCTGCTCCTCCTGCTCCGAGCTCCCCGCCTCCTCCTCGTCAGGCGCGCACTCCTCGTCAAAAAGCAGGTTCTGCTCGTCCAGCTCCTCCTCGACCGAACGCTTCATCGTGGCAGCAAAATGCGGCAAACCACAGGTGCTGCTAGTGAGGGCGGGAATGGCTCCTGGAGGCCGTGGTTTTGTGGACGAAAGTAGCAGGGGTGTTCTGGGCCGGACAGCAGGCGCGTGCGTCAGTCGCTGACAGTGTGCCCAGTTGGCGTTAGGCTCGCAATTGGGCGGTATGGACTGTGTGGGCGCTTCACACGTGCTTTGATACAGGTCCTTCGACATGTTTCGTGCATAGAATCGTTGTGCAGCTAACGCAATGAGGCCTCGCACCCGAGAGCACCAACGTCGCTTGGGCGCAGGTACTGGCTTGGAGCCCAAGCCCTGCACGCCATCAGGCAGCGGACAAAGAGCGCCCAGACATGGCAACGGCCGAGAAATGCTGTTGCAAGGCATGTTGAAGCCTTGGCATGCCCTGATGCCAGTCATGGTGCAGCTACAGTCAACTACCTTGCTTACTGTTGTTGCACGTGCGCAGAGTCGTCTGAGGAGGCCGCAGCAGACTCTGTGCCAGAGCCCATGCCTCAGTATTCCAGGTCCAAACACCATGCATCAGTGGCAGCAGGGTCTCCATACACCGCACAGCTGCCAGCCAGCAGGGGTAGCAACCGCAACAGCAAAGTGGCCGCTGCGTACGCCTCAACAGGCGTTGGCGGGTATGGGCACAGCCGACCTGGCACCTCCTCACAGCCCAACAGGTACACCCTTTTGTTTCAGGATACCTGCGTGAACACACACATGTTGGGGAGGCGGAGAGGAGTGGTCGCGCTCGTTGATCTCAGCTATCAGCAAGCGAACCTGATGCTTGTACAGGCGGATCCGTTGGTTGCAGCCCTTGGCAGAAAAACAAGCTTCTCCTGCACTGCACCCCCTTACCAACTGGGGCCCGGCACCTGTCTCGCAGATCGCCAGGCATTGAGGGGCAGATGGAGGGCGCTGATGGTCATGAGCAGGAGGCTGCCAGGGCTCCACCCAGCAGGTGCGTGACCATGTGGTTGCAAGGGTGATAGGAGACCAGCTCGGTGGGCTGGAGTGTGGACAGGGTTTCAATCACTTGACAGGGTTCAAGCGGTGGGCCCCTGAGGCACGTCATCTTCTGCCCCAGGGCTGCTGTAGTTCAGGCCGAATTGACTGGGTTGTTGGCGGTAGCTGCCCAGACAACAGCGCTGCGGTTCATGGCAGTTCGGCGCTGTTTTCAGCCTGGTGGTGTGCCGGGGAAAGAACACATCAAAACTCTTGCACAGCAACGGTGACGTTTTGCCCAACCTAACCCTTCGCAGGGGGGCCGCAGTGCGGAACAGGGGCATGAAAAACAGGGGCATGATAAACCCTCAAGGAGCATGATGGAACACAGGGATATGGATAGTAAGTGGAGGCGGGCAAGCATTCACTTCTCCTCGGGGCGTATCTCTTCCCTTCCTCTTTCTGAGCTGAGCCTCCCGCCTGCTTCACGCCCCGTGTGTGCAGGCGGCCGCTACACATGGCATCGCCGTACCTTCAGCCGCCCCCCAAGTCCTCCCAGGGCAGCCGTGCGGGCATGCAGGGCACGGCGAAGCGCACAGACGACCGCGTGTCCCCACTCAGGTGCGGGGGAGGGTGGAAGCATTGTAGGAGAATGGTTAAGCAGTGCGTGTGGAGGTCACAGATCATGTTCTGAGCATGCGTGAGTGTGTGTGCTTGTGTGTGTGCTGAGGCGCGCTTGTCAGCACCTTCCAGCCCAGTGTCGTTGGCCTAAACCTTGGAAACCCCTGCAGGGTGTCCACCCCCAGCTCAGGCGCACGCGTGTCCACCCCCAGCAGCAGCGCTCGGGCCTCTGCACCCGCCCCTTACTCAGGGCTGCGGGGCTCCACACCTTGCACACCTAGCCAGCCGGGTCGGCTGTCGTCCCCCATGGCAGGGACCAGCCTCCATGCGGACCATGGCCGGAACAAGTTGTTGCAGACCTACGGTGTTGCACCATCGATACGCAGCTTGGCAACAGTGGGTGGCTTAGAGGGTGGGGGTTGAGGGTAGGGGTTGAGGGTAGGAGTTGAGG
>JAWZTI010001047.1:0-17305 GCA_039880955.1 Chlamydomonas urium | reverse complement strand
GGTGGCGGTGGCAGGGGCGGAGGCAGGCAGTGAGCAGGTTCTCAAGGTTGGGCCTTTTCCCAAACATGTGACTTCATAACTGTTGGTGGGCGCTCTCGAACCAGCTATTCATTGTGAGCGCTCGTGTTTCGCCCAGCAGTCGCCTGTAAAGCGTTCATGTCGCAGCATCTCCGCCATCAGCCCGGTCCAAAGCAGCGCATGTTGATGTTAAGAGCAGGTGGCGCAGCTGTTCGCAGGATGCTGTCCCGCGGCTGTTTTCTGCGTAGAACCGCCACGACGGTGGCCTTCAGCATGCGCAATGGCGATGCTCAGACGAACCCGCTGCTGGCGCCGCTGGTGGAACGCGAGGTGGTGCCACAGGCGCTGTCCACAGCCAGCCCCAGCAAAAGTGGCCCAACCTCATCCGTAGCTGCATGCACGCTCCTGGTTGCCGGCACAGCAGTGGGAGCAGGAATGCTGGCCCTGCCTACCGTCACAGCACCTGTGGGCTTTGCGGCGGCGGGCCCTACCTTGGTTGGCGCATGCGTGTACTCCCTCATCACAGGGCTTCTTGTGGCCGAGGTGCGCATGACTGCATAAGGGCGGGTGCATGGGCCAGTTCGTGCCGCGTGTGCTTTTGTGCAAGCAGCATCAGCCATTCCTCCACACCAGTCCATGCGCACCCACCCTGCTGCTTGTGCCTACAGGTCACGATAAACACGTTGCAGCGCCAGCAACAAGACGGTGACAGCTCACCGAAGAAAATCAGCCTCACATCGATGGCACTGTCCACGCTGGGCAGTGCAGGGACGCCGCTTGTTGTACTACCTTATCTGTTTCTCCACTTCAGTCTTCTAGTAGCATGTGAGTGGCAGCTTGCGCAGCACAGCAGCAGCACCGCTTGGAAGGGAACATCCCCTGCAGCACCCATCAGAATTCATGCTTTGCTGGGGCTGGCAAAGTAACTGCGAGGAGGCTGCTCAACCATGTTGCTGCTGCCACTGTTGCTGTTGCGAGGTGCAGATATTGCAAAAGCCGGGGAGGTCATCAACACCTGGACCGAGCTTCCGCTGCCCATGGCATCTGTACTGTTCACAGGCCTGTTTGGCGGCGCCTGCTATGTACTTCCAACAAGATTGCTTGACAATGTCAATAGTTTACTTGTACTGGGCTCTATCGCTTCCTTTTTTGTAAGTGCAACAGCTCGACAAGCATGCATGGCAGCCCTGCGGACACACACAAGCAACAATGACACCCACTGCGGGTGCTAGTGCCATGTTACTGAATGCATATGCCGGTGTCGTGCGCTCCGCAGGGTTTGTTCGGGCTTGCGCTGACGGATATTGACCCAGCCAAGCTGGAAATGACGAACTGGACAGAGCTGCTGCCCACGCTGCCGGTCATTGCCCTGGCTTTTGTGTTTCAAAACATCGTCCCGGTGAGTTGAAACACATGTTTTCTTGTACATAGCCGATCCAATTCAGGGTGCAGCGCACCTCACAACAAACCGCCTTCAACGCGCACACCTCACTAACCAGCTGCCTCACCGTTGCCACGCTTCAGGTAGTGGTGCAGCGCCTGGACTGCGACCAAGGGAAGGTGCGTTTGTCCATCTTCCTGGGCATGGGCATCTCCCTTGCCATGTTCCTGCTATGGGACGGCGCCATTCTTGCTTCCTCAACATCGGAAGTTGGAACGTCGGACCCGCTGTCCGGGCTGCGGGCGGCATCGCCCATCGCGGGGCCCCTCATCAATGTCTTCACCTTCTTGCTGGTCTCCAGCTCCTTTGTCTGCTTTGTTCTATCAGTGACGGTGAGTCTCAGCGGCGCAGTAACATGAAGGGCACAATTAGCATTCTGCGTGTGCAGGCGTTGAGCCGTCCTGGCAGCTGTGAGCAAGTGACAGCTACTCTGTCCATGGGTTATGCCTCCCGGAAGTCCGATTCTTTAGTACCTGACTTAATGCTCTGCGCCTGCCGCCACTGCTGCTGCAGGACTTCATCGCAGACATCTTTCAGCTGGGTGAGCGTCAGCACCGGCTGGACGCTGCAGAGAGCCAGCAGGCAGTATCAGGCGGCACGCTGCCGCAGCCAGTGCTGTATGGAGCCGCACTGCTGCCTCCCATGGCGCTGGCGCTGCTGAACCCAACCATTTTCTTCAACGCTCTTGAATACGCCGGGTCGTACGGTGTGATGACGCTGTTTGGCGTCATGCCTGCTGCCATGGCCTGGAAACAGCGCTACGGCAACGCGGGCAGCCTGGTAGACGTTCAGATGGTGCCTGGAGGCCGCCTCATGTTGGCCACTGTTGCTGTGGCAGCCGCCGGCATCATTGCCAACCAAGCCAATACCCACGTCAAACAGATTATTGATCACCTGTACAGTTCCTCATAACCCCAACAGCCTCTTTGCACATGCGTTACATCTTCTTCCCTGATGCTTTGATGAACAGACGACCTGCCAGGTGCCGGCCAGGTGCCGGCCGGCCGGCGCTTCTGCCCTGAAGATGCATTTCATGTGAAGACTGGTTGTATGTAACACCTTGAGCTGTGCGCTGTTGCTGTTGTGCCATTGATTGTACATCGCGATGACGAGCATCTTTTATTCATTTTGATCATGTTTCATTTTCACTTCCCTGTAACTTGTCCTTGCTGGTGCAGAAGCACGAACTCGTCCCTCCAGGTGCAGCTGAAAGGCACTTTCAACAACCATCCTCACGTGCGTTGGACTGCTTTTGAACCCTTCCATGGTGTTTATGTCCTTCGAGTAAGCTGCTAGCATTTCCCCACACCTGAGCGTTTCGGGAGTGCAACTGCAACAGCCGGCCCTTGGCCCTTCATCTCCGCGCCAGGCGCTACACAGCAGGCATGAATGACACCATAGACGTCAGCAATCTGGTTGATGCCATCCTGACTGTCCAAGGCAAGGCACCGAATGCAAGCCCAGAGGACGACAGCTGTGGCAGCATGACCCAGGACGACCTCGCGTGCAGCCCGGACAACGCCAGGAGGCCGCGGCAGAGCATGAAAGCAGCCGCGGCCCGCCTTGATGCCTCGGCGGCATCGTCAGGCGCCCCAGGCAGTCCAGCGCTCAAGGGCTATTTGCTGGTTGGCACAAAAGGTACTGAAGTGGATGCAGCAAGGCAGCAGTGCTGTTGTGTACAGATGGCACAATGGGACATGCTTCCGGCCATGCTTGTGTGCCGCACAGATGACACACCAGAGCCAGGTCATGCAGCTGGCGACGCCGAGGTGTATCCAAGCTCAGCACCGAGTCCACAGCCTTCGGCGACTGTGATGGAGAGCGCCATCAAGGTCACAGTCAAGGAGCCCGAAAGGCTGGAAGCATCAGCTGCGCTGGGACTCAAGACGCAGCATTGGGTGTATGCCATCACCACTGACAGCACGCTGCCCTGTTTGGTGTCCAGCAACGTGATGGTCCGCCGCAGGTTTAGCGAGTTTGAGGTAAGCAAGCAGGCTCTCGGCAGATATGCCGGAGGCAAACCCTCGCCGCTGTGGAATTGTTCAGCATGCATCACCATGGTTCTGACACCTGCAGTCGCACCGTGTTGCCATCACAGGCCCTTCACAAAGTGCTGTCAGCAGAGTACATCGGCTGCTTCCTGCCGCCGCTGCCGCAAAAGGCATTCATTGAAGACAACACAGAGGACTTCCTGCGCGGGCGCCGCCAGGACCTGCAAGTGCGTTTTGCTTCCTGTTCCAGCTATCTACAGCTCGCACCTGCCGTGTACTCTCACATTAGACTATCACCTGCTGGCTTTGTTACGGTGTTGCTGATGTATGCCCCTGCCCAGGTGTACTTGCGGGCCATAGTCGCTCACCCAATCCTGCAGACGTCTGAGGCCCTCAAGGTCTTCCTGCTGCAGCCGAGCGAGCTTGCTCGCAACCCTGCGTGGAACATCATCGCGTCCAGCGTCGTAGCCGCCAATCGACGCCCAGGTAACAGATGCCTTGGGCGCTGCGCCCGAGTTGTCTCCCCCCCCCTCCTCGCATACAGCATGCACAAAAATGGAAGCTGCTGTCATGCACGCAGGTCTCACAAGTGCGCTGGACTCACTGGACATGGACGACTTTGGCGCTGGCCCTCAGCAGTCAGGGAGCAGCGTAACCAACAACGGCGCGCTGGACAAGATTGGCAGCTGGATGTCGCGTGTCAAGCAGTCAACGGTCGCAGTGTTCCAGCCAAACCACAGAAAGCTGCCGGCAGACGAACCAAGCCTATGCCAGGTAGTTGCTGCAGAGTTTTGCACCCATTCATGTGCTGTTCCTGTGCGCATCCGCTGCGCTTGTCAAGCCTTCTCTCACTCATGCCCATGTTGACCTTGTGCTGCTGCAGGCGAAAGAGCTGCTTCAGGACCTGCAGCGACTTTTGGAGGTGCGTCAGGGCCAGTTCTAAATGGGCTTCCTGCGATGCCTGCCAGGAGCGCTCAGGGCGTTGTCTAGATCTAACTTCATGCCTGCCTGCGTGTCCTGACTGCTGGCTCACCACACACAGCTGGCAACCCAGGGCGCGCGCACCCTGTGCATAGACATGGACAAGCTGGGCTCAGACTTCCACGACTGTGAGTACCTCTTCCGAAAGTCTGTGTTGTACTGTGCTTCTGCTTCTGCTTGCAAGTGCAGCGCGGCTGGCATTGCAAAGCCCTGCATGTACCTGCGCAAGGTATCACCCTGTCACGCTGCCACTTGTGTAGTTGGCTACCAGATGGCGTCACTGGCCAAGTACGAAGAGGTGCTGCAGGCAAAGGTCGGCCGCTACACCACAGACGGTCACAGCGCCAGCCACCGGGGGGCTGATTGCCAGGCGTTGGCCATGTGCCAAGCCAAGCAGAGCATGGCCTGGAAGACGCTGGCGCTCAAGTGTGCCGCAAACCTGGTGCGAACCGCTGCCAAGCACACAGGAATTACCATCGGATGCAGTGCACTCGTCAACATGCAGTGCCACCCATACTGTTGCAGGTCACCTTGCAAGACTACTGCCTGCTCATGCCCGAGGCTGTGCGGGCAATGGAGGAGCGCGAGGCAGCGCTGCAGCACATGTTCCAGATCGAGGATGAGCTGGCAACCAAGCGTCACCAACTGGAGCAGCTGCAACACGCATCTGCAGAGTCCAACAAGGTGGGCTAGGGAGCGGGATGCGGCGTATAACAGACTGCTGGGCGACAAACTGCTCAGCAGCAGCGGCAGCATGCAATGACGGCCAGGTCATGTGACAGGCGGCTCACGCTGGGTGCGGCCTGGTGCATTTTCCCACAGGGCCTGCTGCGCAGCTTTTCAGTTGGCACGGGCACCCTCAGCAGGCAGGAGAAGAAGTCCTACCAGGTGTCCCAAGCCATCGGCGTGCTGGAGGACGATCTCAAAGGCGCACAGGCTATGTACAACGTTATCAAGGCCCGCAACAAGAGCGAGCTCACCCGACTCGGGCTGGAGCGGGAGGCAGACTTCAGGTCCATGATGGCTTCTCTTGCCGCCAACCAGGCAAAGCTTGTGTACGCCTCTGCCAAAATCTGGGCAACGCTGGCGAACAAGCTAGGCAGTAATTGTTGACCAAGTTTGTGCGCTTGGGTCAAATGGGCCAAATGTAATTGGGCTAAAAAACTGTGTTCACACCCCCCTCGCGTGAAGCGTGCTTGTGCCAAAGTCTGTGCTCAAGCGACATCATTGCGCACCCTACAGCTGCTTGCTTCACTGACTGAAGACCCGCATCACAGCGCAAGTAACGAGGCCGCGAGGGATCCGCAGCAGCTGGGCAGATCATGTCCTCTGAGGGCGGGTTCGACTTTAGCCTGTGCAAGCGCAATGCCCTATTGGAGTCGAAGGGCTGCCACGCGCCCAAGCACTGGAAGACGGGTACCACCATTGCCGGAGTCGTATACAAGGTGTGGCATGGCCCAGCGCATGAACTGGCCTGTGAGGAAGCGGACGTTGCAGGCGATGTCGCCACGCATGTATTCTCGCCTGCATCGCGCAGGATGGCGTGGTTCTGGGTGCTGACACCCGCTCAACAGCAGGCTCCACAGTGGCTGACAAGAACTGCGAAAAGATTCATTACATTGCATCCAACATCTACTGCTGTGGTGCCGGCACAGCAGCAGACACAGAGGCAGTGACAAGTAAGCCAGTAGGACCCTAGATCCGACCATGCATGCAGGCTGGGTCAGCCCACGCTAGCAGCTGACGCATGCGTGTGCACCACATGCTGCACTATGTAGACATGGTGTCAGCACAGCTAGAGCTGCACCGCTACGCGACGGGTCGCAAGGCGCGAGTGGTTACTTCCCTCACGATGCTCAAGCAGCACCTGTTTCAGTGAGTATGGGAAGTTGCAGTCATGCTCAGCTGGCAGCTTCTGAGAACTCTGCTCAGCATGTTGGCCTGGGGCAGCGTTGGCAGCTAACGCGCAGATGTATTGTGAGACTGACTGGTGTCGTGCTGCGTGCCCTTCTTATCATTTTGTAACAGGTACCAGGGGCATGTCAGTGCAGCACTGGTGCTGGGAGGCGTTGACCTCAATGGGCCGCACTTGTTCACTGTGAGGCACTGCTGCTGCGTGCTTGGGTGGGCAAGTTGTCAGCAGCATTTGAGGCCTGCTGATCCCAGCTGGGGAAGTGTTGTGGACTTAGGTCACACTGCAATGAAACAGAGCGAGTCATGTAAACTATGTTTTCTGGTGTTGTGTGTGTCCCCTCGCCCTGCAGGTATACCCCCACGGTTCAACGGATGCGCTGCCCTTCGCCACCATGGGCTCCGGCAGCCTCAACGCCATGGCTGTGTTTGAGGCGGATTACAAGGACGGCATGTCCAAAGAGGAGGCAATGGCGCTGGTGGCGCGGGCCATCCGCTCCGGTGTGCTCAACGATCTGGGCTCTGGCTCCAACATCGATCTGTGCGTGATTACCAAGGATGGCGTGGAGTACCTGCGCAACCACGAGTTCCTGCAAACCAAGACGTATCAGCGCAAGTACCCCGTTGTGTACCCGCCCGGCACAACGAGTGAGTGCATGGTGCCTGAAGCAGGCAGTTTCGAGAAAGTGATGATGACAGCTGTATGGATGATGGCTTGCTTATGGTTTGCTGCTCACTGCTTGCCACTCTCTGCCGCCCCGTGATCCTGCAGCCATCATCAAGGAGCGTGTGGTCTCCCTTAAGGACGTGCAAGTTGTGGAGGGCGAGGCGATGGACATGAGCTAGAAGTGTTGGGGAGCTATTGTTACGTTTCGTTTGGGGTGTTCGGTGCTGTGCCAAGGAGCAGACTCTGGATGTTGGTGGTATCATGCTGCTGGCTTGCCACTGCCGTTCTGCAGGTGATTTCAGCCGCATTGCGCAGGTGGGTGACAGTGTGTCAGTGTAACAGGGTTGCAACAGCTGTGGTGGGCAGCTTCACCGTTTGTAAGAACAGGGCAAGGAATGCTGAGCTTGCGCTAATCAAGGAACATCAATGAAAGCATCAGCGGCGGAACTTGACTGCGATGCAGTAGGTCTTTCGGACACATGTTCATGCCTGCCAAACTTTCATTCCTTTCAAAGCTTGGCGCATTGTGTGACTCACAGAAGTTCGAACGAGACGCCAACCTTGGGATCAGCCAGTCTTGAGAACTCGACCATCAGTGAAACCTTCATTTGGTGACTTCGAATGTGCTCCGGTTGCGCGCCAGCGCCAAACACTGTCTCGACTGTGAACCCATACCAGCAACTCTCATCAGTGCTTTGCACCAATTGAGCAGTGAATACCATGCCTGGGATGCTGGGGTGCTTGACCTGGGCGCCAGTCTCGCTCCTTGTACCCGCCAAACCTGCTGCAAAGCTGCCAAACCACATATTCTTGTGCATCAGCATGACCTCCAGCAGCCTGGGTACCAGCCTGGTCAACGGTGCTTGAGCCCCTGCTTGAGCAGCCCATGTGCGAGCACAGCCTTGCGACTGCTCAAATTCAACGTCGCCCACAAGTTGAAACCCTGAGCTTGGCCCGTATGCAAAGGCGATGCCCACGGCGGAAATGGCAGGCTGTTCTGCCTGAGGGGCCTTGGCATAGAGCGCAGCGGTGTGGTGCTGCTGGGTGTGCTGCAGAACCATCTGGTAGAAGCTGGGTGAGGTTCTGAGCCCACCGTGCTCCCCTGGCGAACTTGCTGATTGCACCAGCACACGTGCAACCCACAGCTTCAGCTCTGCCGAGTCGTCAAGGTCCCAATGTGCTGACACCTTGGAGACGCCTACGGCCAGGCAGTGAAGGGGCCACCAGCAACGCTCAGGACGCACATGCATCAGACCAGTCAAGTTGGAAGCTTGAGGACATGCACAACACCAGCAGCGTGTCTTACTTGTGAAAGCTGGGTAAAATAGTGGCCACATGATGCTGGTTGCGGCCATGGGTGTGCAAGGCCAGTTCCACAGGGTCTGAAGCATGCGGCTCAGAAGGCCAGGAAGGCTTGGGGCGGTGGTCACCGGCGCGACGGTCACCCCTTGCGTACCGCAGCTTGCGAAGGAGTTTCCCATAGTTGCCACAACAGACCGAATGTTGCAAGCTGGTAATGCCGGCAGGCGTGGAAGCTCGAGCGGCGCCCATGGCCCCCTACCTCCCCGCGGGGCACTTGAGCGGCCCGTTGCGTCAGCATCATACTGCTACTCACCTTCATCAAGTGCTGCACGGCTTCATCCAGCGGCTTTGGGCTGGCACTTCGCGCGTTCGCAAGTCCGCACTTCCCACCCTTCAGCATGTGGAGGCAGTTTGGCCTGCCAGACAGTCAGCCATGCAGGCGGTGGCTACGACCGTGTTGTCCGCGGTGGGCTCCTCGCCTCCGCTGACATGCAATTGTGCCAAGAGCCTTGCGGTGTCACTGAGGCTGGTGCAGTCTGCATGGCCAGCAATCTGGAGCTCCATGGGCGCTGAAGTACCATCCAGCACCTCCCTGGCCGAGAGCGTGCAGCATGTGCAGCAGGCACCGGCAAGCAGGGGCACAGCACCTACCCATGCCAGCAAGCACCACCATGCAGCAACAACAGCGCTGGCAACAAACACTCCCGTTCTTCCTGACATGGAACTGGCATCCACAGGGCTGACGGGCGCCATGGAGTCGCTGTACATGTCCAGAATCTCCTCGCTGCACTAGCCGTGCCCTGGAACCCGATCAGTGTTTGCCACACAGGTTGTTGCACCCGTCTTGCAAGTCAGTGCTGCTGCAACTGCTGACAAGGGACGCCCTTTTAAAATCTTCAGAGTGCGCAAGTCTTCACAGGGCAACGAGATGCAGATTCGCATGGTGTTACAATGCGCATTCATGTCGCACGTGACCACAGACTAGGATACAAGAGTGTGTACACAGATTGTGCTCTTCCTTCTTCCATTGTTTTTTTAAATCCAGACTGTACCCTTGAACTGAGCCTAGCATGCAGCTCTTGTAAGCCTCGCCTTCACCCTGTGTTCCTCATGCCAGCGGCGATGCCGTTGATGCTGCAACACAGCAACAGGAGGAGGCAGGGGAGGAGCATTGGGTCAGTCGTCAATCAGCCACGCACTCATGCGGTCGGCCATGAAGCTCGGCGCAGCATCCACATCAGCTCATTCAATTTGCGCCACAACGTACTAAGCCACGGACCAAGCAGCAGCCCACCTGATGAGCATGGCATCTTTCAGCTTTGTGTTGGTGGGGTCCTGGCGAAGACGCCGGATGATCTCCACCTGCAAATGGGCAGCAAGACAGCGACAACAGGTTGTTGCATCAGGGGTTGAGAGCTTCGCACAGTCAACAGCTGAATCTGTGCAGGCACGGTGCTCCTTCCTCTTCAAAGAACGCCGTATCCTGCGGCGTTCCACCCCCATCCCAGGTGGTCCCTTGCCTGCAGAATGTTGAGCGGCTCAATGTAGGGGTTGCGCATGTCGATGAGGCGCCTCAGATTGCTGTTGTTGGCCAGCAGGTGGGGGTGGCCTGTGATGGCGCAGATGGCCTGCGCAGGCATGCCACAGGCAAGCGCATCATTGTACAAGCACGCAGGCACAGAGTGCGCAACTGCTCACCAGCTCCTGCGTATGCCCCATCATCTGCTAGCAGTACGTTGCTAACTTGCGCAGTGGTAACTTGCAAGATAGCCTTAGCCCTTTGCAGATCAACCGCTGCCATGCTGAGGTTTGACCCCGAGGTGCCAGTCGCTGGTGCAGGGTGCGTACCTTGACGGTCCCAAGCAGCTTCGCCCTCAGCTCCGCACCCAGCGCCTTCTCCTGGGGGTTCTTCACCAGGATCTGTGGTGAACGTCACAGTGCAAGATGCAAAACAATGCGTCAACAGTAGTGCTGACTCAGCACGTGCAGTACCGTTGGACAGGGTATGTGAACAGCGGCAGGTGTGCTGCTCAGCCCTTGGCCATTGGCGAGGCCTATGCTTTACCAATTGCTGCCAGCAATGCAACTCCTCATGCAAGCTGTCCATGCGCAAGGAGGGGGGCCATGCAAGGTGGGGCTGCTCACCTCGTCGTACAGGCTGGCGATACGGTCGTCGCACTTGGCCAGAATCATCTCGATCAGATCAACGGTCGACTGCAGCACACAAGGGCAGGGCACCCAGGGGAGGGAGGCAGCTTAGCTTGGTCACCATCAGGAAGCACCTACATCCACACTACCCTTGCGAGCCCGCTTGGCTGCATGAGCATTGCTGAGCAGGCTCCCAGAGCATCACTGTAACATGCACACATCCATTGCATATTGCGAGTGCCATTACCCGCAGCACCAGCACGCTGTCAGAGTATATTGCTGCTGGTGCTGCAGCCATAGACTGTCAGTCTAGGCGGTACATTCCCTAGACACAGTCAACACTAGGGGCCATGCGTCATGCAACCATGCACCATGCGTCGCACCTGGAAGAAGGGCCAGTCCTGGTACATCTTGCGCAGCTCCTCCGCGTGGCCTGCCTCCACCGCCTTGTTCAGCGCCTCGCCCACGCCCAGCCACGAAGGCAGGATCAGACGCGTCTGCACGAGGGCAAGGGTGCACAATGACCACGTAAAGCAGGCACTTGGTGCTTGGCAGATAACTAATTACTTGGGATGAGCAGGGATCTATCGGGGTGGTTGCTGCCAGACGCAGGCCTTCGCTGAGCGCTGTGTGCCGCCAACAGACAGCTGGAGAGGCCAGCGGATGACGCGCATGCGGTTGACTAGCCCAGGGCTACCGTTTGCCGACTGTTGTGCACCCTTTGCTGCCCAAAGGACACTGCGCTAGGGTGCCTAAGCAGGCCTTGTGCGGTTGACACGCAGGTAGGGGGGAGGTGAGGCGAGGGCGCACCTGTGTCCAGGCGAACACCCAGGGGATGGCGCGCAACGTCGAGATGCCGGAGATGTTGGCCTTGCGGCGAGCGGGGCGTGAGCCTGCGGCGGAGCACACGTGCAGGGAGGGCGTGGCGTGAACAAACACACGTAGCTTTCTAGTCCGATGGCTTGCTAGATGCAGGGTTCACACAGTATACTTTGTAGCTCTAAAAGCACGTGCCTAGTTGAGTGACAGCTCAAGCAGGCACACCAAGACCTGTACAAGCTGATGACCAGCTGATCTGAAATTTTGCAAGGCTGATGACAACTTTTGCACACAACCCTTTCCCTCCTTGTGTGCCTCACCGATGTTCAGGCCGCCAAGCTCCGACTCGGGCGTGGCGGTCTGGAAATATGAAATGAAGTGTGGGTGCTCCACGACGATCGCGCGGTACGCTTTGCAGGACCAGTCGCTGAGCTCGTCCATGAGCTTGCGCCACTCGTCGCACTTGGGTGGCTTGGGTGGCCGCAGCGTGGCGCGGAGTACTGCCGTGGTGTACATCTCCATGGTGTGGATGGCAACGGCGGGGATGCCGAGCTTTGCCTGTTGGGGACGCGCAGGACAGGCAGGCGGACGAGGGCAGGGGCACATGTGACATGTCAGACGATGCGCTGGGTTGCTGAGGGGAGTTGCATAGCACAGAGACAATGTGGACGCTGGGAGGAGCAGGTTGGAAGGCATCGGGCCATGAATTCGCAGTTGAGGGCTGTGTACAGAGCAGGACTCGGCAACAGCTGCAAGCAGTGCACAGCCCCCCACACTGCTGTGTGCCCTCAGCCTCATCTCGCGCTGCCCTCGTATTCCTGCCACCCACTCTCGTCATGCCCACCTGCACCATCTCTCCCTGCTCAGTGATGCGGAAGCTGCCGTTGACGGAGCCGGGGGGCTGGCTCTGGATGGCCACGTGGGTGGGGCCGCCACCGCGTCCCACGGTGCCTCCGCGCCCGTGGAAAAGTGTAAGCTGCACACCTGCGGAGTCGAACAGACTCACCAAGTCCTCCTGGCACCTACAGCAATGAGGCAAGGTGAAGGAAGCGGGGTTGGGACAATCAAGGTGGGCAAAGCTACACCCCTTGCATGCCGACGGGAATCCTCTTCCCCCCTCATTTCACTTATTTCTCTCAACCCTCCCTTCTTGCCCTCCCATCACATCAAGGCCTTCGCCAGCTAGAAATATTGCATGTCCAGAAGTCTTGGCCATCACCCAAACCCCCAAACCCTGTGTTGCTTGCCTGTATAGGGCCCAGTTGGCCGCCAGCCTGCCTGCATCCTTGCCGGAATCGGAGTAACCCAGCATAACCTCCTGGTGGTCGCCATGTGCAGTACGCAGGTGCTCGCGGTACCAGGTGTTGTTCATGAGCTGGGACATCACAGAAGCGCCGTTGTGCCTACGAGCGAGCACCGCGCGTTTGCACACATGTATGTGTGGATGATGGGCATGCGATGCAAGTGAGGCTGTTGAAGAGACGCGGGGTGCAGGATAGTGGCTGTCTGGGCACCAGTGCATTGATCAAGACACCTGCTGTTCAGTGATCCTGGCCATCTTCTGCACTCATCTGGCCACAAAATGCTGAGCCCTCCCGGCCACCTGAAGCACTGCTCCCGGCCATTTGCGGGCTTGCAATACACTCAGCATGGTGTGTGACCATTGTGTGACCATGGACCCAACCTGTGTGAGCCTGTGGGCTCCTGTGCAGGATGTCGTTACTGTCTGTTACTAGCCCAGCCGGCTGTGGCTGTTGGTTACTCACAGGTCCTCCAACATCTCAAACAGAGGCGCCACGCGCAGGGTGCCCAGGAAGTTGGGCTTGGTGCCCAGCTTGGCCGCCACCTGCGGGGAGCAGAGCGGCAGAGAGGTGTTAGGAAGTGGGGGAGGGTGGGAGGGTCATGTACATGATTGTCCAGCTTGGCCGCCAAGAAGGGAGCAGAGAGGGTTTGGTGAGGAGGTTGGAGAGGTTTCACACCCCCGGCCTCGACTCAATGAACACAGATGCTTCGCGCCCAAGTCCCGCTGCCTCCCCTCCAACTTCTCGACCTGCATCTGCGCCTCGCGCTGCAGCAGCTCCACAGCCAGCACGTCGCTAGCGCTCTTGGCCATGCTGATCACGTACGTGCCCAGCGAGCAGCGACCCAGCTGAGCAACAACACGGAATGTGTCCTGTTGCAAGACAGGGGCAGGGCGGGGGCGGGGGTGAAGGGTGGACGCTGCAGGTTCAGGTGAAGTTGCAGGTGGATGTGCAGGTGGGGGAGGGGTGGGGCTGGATGAGGTGGAGGGCGTAGATCTTGATTGGGGGTGCAGTTGGGGAAGAGTGAAGGGTGTGGGTGCGCAGGCAAGGTGGAAAGCACTCAACTGCACCTGTTGAATGCCGCAGGCGTGGCAGCTCAGTCCATACGTGCTCAGTCGTGCGTATGGACTGACCGTGCTGACACACTTGCTGTTTGGGAAATGAAATGTCACATGTCTCCTATACATGCGCCCCAGGCACTTACCCCATGCATCACCCTCATGACCTTGCCCCACGCACTTGCCCCGTGCATTCATTCTTACCCCAATTATCCACCCCGTTCAGCAGCCGCCTCGTGCGCTTGACCCATGCACGCCCCCCATGCATGATCTACAAGCATTCACTCACCAGCACCTCCTTGACCTCGGTGCTCATGGGCAGGTCCGAGGGGATGAGGGGGCGACGGCTCTGCAGGTGTAGGACAAGAACAATTGCGTCACAAGCTGACGGTCGGCAAGCACGACGAGGACAGGCGGAAGAGCAAAAGCAGGAGAATATGGATGGACAGGATCAGGTACAGGGACAGGCCACCCAGCAACAGTGCAGGACAGGCTTGCCTGCCCACCTCGAGCAGCCAGATCAAAGCGGGCTCAGTGAGCATGCGCCAATCCCTCCAGCCTGTGCACACCTGCAGCTCCTGTACCAGGCGCTAGCAACCGTCAACCAGGCATTTTCTCCCCCCACAAAAGCCATCTGCCACCCAATAACCCTGAAGCAGCACGCACCCGCAGCTCCTGCATCAGGCACGTATACCTGTCAACCAGGCATTTTCGCCCCTATCTCCCCATTTGGAACCCCCTTGCACACCCCCCTCCCACGCAACCACCACGCACCTGCAGCTCCTGCGTCAGGAACAGCGCTAGTCACTCAAACAATCTTGCCTACTCCTTCTTCAACCCCACCCATCACCCCACCGACCCTTAGCCAGCACTCGCACCTGCAGCTCCTGCGTCAGGAACTCGCAGCGCTTCTCTTCGTCCCACTCCGCATACGAGCCCAGGCCCAGGTAGGTGGTGATGGCATCCAGCGTCTCGGTGTGCCTGGTGCAGAGTAGCAGTCAGGAGGCGGGGTCACAAGGCAGGCAATGAGAGCAGAGGTCAGGTGCAGTGCTTGAAGAGCTTAGTCCCAGGTGTGTGGTGATGTCGTCCAGGGTCTGACTGTGCAACTGGTTGGAGGAAGCTGACAGCAATGGTAGGCTCCCCGCCGCACCATGCTTCAGCTCAACCCCACACCTTCTGCACCCCTCCTCCTTGAACCTTCCCCCGCGCCTCTCTGTCCAACTCACCCCTCACTGCGTACTTCACCACCTCCCCCCTTCTCCCCCATCTCACCTGGTGCTCTCCTGCCTGATGTCCAGCTTGAGCAGCGCCAGGTCAAAAGTGGACAGGCGGCGCATGAGGTCCAGCAGGCGGCCATCGGCGACAATGCCAGCCCCACACTTGTACAGCGACCTGAGCAGCGTGGGTGTGGGGTGTGGGTGTGGGGGGGAGTAAGCAGAAGGGGGGGATGAGGCTGCGGGTTGCAAGTGCTGTGACAGCATTACCGTCACAGAAGAACAGGGGGTGGGCACCAGTAGATGGCGCAGCGGTTCCTCCACCTCCTCCCCACACACCCCACACTTCCCACACCTCCCACACGCACCAGTAGATGGCGCGCAGCGGTTCCTCCACCTCCTCCCCACACACCCCACACTTCCCACACCTCCCACACGCACCAGTAGATGGCGCGCAGCGGCTCCTCCATCTCCTCCCTGTCATGCAGGATCTCGCTGTAGTGCACCGTAGGCTCGCTCTTGGTGATGATGGCCTCCAGGTACTGACGAGTCTTGACCAGCTTATCACGAACCTGTCGTGAAGAAGGGGGAGGGGAGGAGCCAGATCATGAGGTGAGAACTGTTCGCTCAGCAGGGGGTGAGTGTGTAGGCTTGGCTGTGTGCCCTGCCTGCTCACACATAGAGAGGGTACTTGCTGAGGGCAAAGGATAAACGTTCCGCCCCCTTGCTCTGTCCAGTCAGCGAGCACAATCTTGTAGCGGTGCATAACCAACTGATCACGGTGCCCCTCTGCCTCAACCCTTTCCGCCCCCACCTCCTCCACCCCCTCACCTCCGCCAGCACAATCCTGTAGGGGTGCATGCCCGGATGGTCGTGCATCTTGCGGAAGGTGTTGTGGTCCACCTGGGTATGCATCTCCCTCAGCGACTGTCGCAGTGCCATGGGGTCACCCAGGCCAAAGGATGCCTCACGGTCCAGGTCCTCGATTGCACCCATCAGGGGGTGGGTCTCGATGGTCTGCGAGCACGGGCGGGGGGCGGGGCGGGCGGGGGCACGTAAGCATTGACATGAATGGTACAAGGAGGCAGAAGCAAGGACTGGGGCAATGTCATGGTCCAGATGCTCAATTGCGCCCTGGGTGGATGGTCTGGGTGCTGGTCAGGACGGGAAGGGGATAGCGGAGCGTTGATGGGGTTAGAGGGAGCCAAGGTGCACGCTGGGGCGTGACAGTAGCAGCTCATGGGAACAATTGAGTCCTTGAAGGCTATATGTGAAATCAAGCCATAGGCCGGATGAAGGCCGCAAGTCAGCGGCTGAATTTGCAAACAAATCCGCTGCAACCTGAAGAGCCTTTAAAAGGGTCATGCGTCCAGGCCCTTCCCCTACCCAAGGGCCCTTCACCCCTCCCCCTCTCCCTAGGCTCCCTTCCCCTTGTCCAGTCCCTTTCCCTACCCATGGGCCCTCCCGCCAAAGCCAGCTACTGCTACGTACGGTGCATGGTGGCACCATCAAGCGCCTCACCTCGGGCACTGGGGAGAACCTCTCCTGCTCCTCAAAGTCGTCCTGTGAGGCGCAGCGCAAGCAGCATGGAGCAGGCAGCATCAGCGGCAGTGCAATGCAGGGCAGAAAGTAGGGGCTGTGTACAGCAGCAGGGTGTGTGAGGTAGTGTCATGCTGTTCAGCAGCGGGCCGTCTGCACACCAGCAGGGCATTCCCCCTTTTCTCCCCCACCCCCCCTCCTGGATACCCACCTCGCAGTCTGAGTTGCCGACCACCTCCTCAGGCAGGGCGCCACCACCCAGCAGGCCGCCGCTGAAGTTGGGCTGGGCGCTGGGCAGGGTCGAGATCTCGGGGTTGGGGGAGCGCGTCGCCATGTTCACTGCGCAACACGCATGAGCAAAGCACACACACATGCACAGTGAAGTCGTTGTGCAGGTGAAGCAGAGGAAGAATGGCCCAAGCAGGCAATCAAGGTCGCATGGTGTGTGGCAATGTGCAGCAGAGCTTGGTGCATGCCTACTCAGCATGCTTTCTGCATGACTACTTGTGGAATCAGACAGGGTCTAATTAAAGGTTTTATTTGGGTTTGCAGGGTACAGGCGGCTCATGCCAAACCAGCTACGGCTATGCAAGGCGAGCATTACACTGGAGAGGGAGGAGGCAGTGAGGGAGAGAAGCACTCACTGGAGCTTGAGCCGAATGAGCCCAGCAGGTGCGAGCGCTGGCCCTTGTCGGTGAGGAAGGGAGACGCGGCGGCGGCGGCAGAGGGGCGCGAGAAGCGCGTCGGGGAGCGCGGGCGGTGATGCGTGTAGGTGGGCTTGGGGTCTCCGTTGGCGCCTGTGCCGTTGGCGGAGGGGTGCTCGTTGGCGTGCAGGATGGCCTTGGCCATCTGCCACACCTCGGGGCTGCAGTGGCTCATGGACAGCTGCGGGGTGGGGATCAGGGGGCAGGGAGC
>JAWZTI010001046.1:486-13386 GCA_039880955.1 Chlamydomonas urium | reverse complement strand
CCCCGCTCCAGTGCCAAGCGACCTGCCTAAGCTCCCCGCTGCCCCTAGTCCCTCACTCCCCTCCATGGCGTCCCAAAGACTGCAAAGCAACTCACCTACGCTTTCAACTACCCCTGACTCCTCGCTCCCCTCCATGGCAACTAACCTATGCTCCCCCCTGCATGCCCCTGCCCTGCAGGACCTGAGGGCTGCGTACGCCACATCCATCTCCAACCTGCAGGGCGCGTTCCTGAACCTGGCCGATGCAGGCCCCACCCGCATCGCCAGTGCTCTGGAGATCAGGGCCGCACTGTCAGGTGAGCAGGCACTGCAGTCAGGTTGGCGTACTTAACGCGCTTGTGGCATCCTTAAGACTGTTGAGTGGCCGACCTACCTACCGCTCGCATATGAAAGGGAGAAACTACATGCCGTTGGGTGGTGACAGGCTGTGTTCGTCCCCAAATCGTCAGCTCACTGCCACCCGCACTGGTATCTGTTATTAGAACTTGATCTGTCAAGAGCAGGGCAGCTGCTGTATTCACGTTGCTCACTGTACTCCAAGCAGTTGCGTCCATCCTTGCTGGGTACAAAACGTGATGCTTGGCCTAACGTGCTGTGCATGCTGCATTTGCTGCAACAGGCAACTTCCGCAGTCAGCTGTCCTCTCTCAAGGGCAAGGTGGCCACCGCCACCAACGCCCTCCGGCTGGCGCAAGCGGCGGCTCAGACGATCTAAGCTCTCCCTGTTGCAGCGCCGGCCCGCTGCGATTCTGAAAGGCAGAGCTGCTCTAAGCAAGGGATTTCCGCCGTCAGCTGTCATCATTTTAGGATGAAGTGGCCACCGCTGTCAAGGCTTTGTGACGTCACGGCTTGTTGTTAGTGCTGTGCAGCTCAAGCTACGGAGTCAGATCTGCCAGTCTCTGGTTGACTGTTTGCTAGCAAGCTGCCAGTTTCGGTAGTTACGAGTAGCACTACGCCGGTGCCTCAGCTTGCTTTTGTGTGACCCGATGTACCACACTGTACGTCTGTTCGCACCAAGTGCTGTTGCTTCATAATAGCGCTTAAGGCGCCGCCCTCCTGGCAGCATGTTGGTTTGTGTTGTACAGCGGTGTACAGTCAGGAAAGCACGGTAAACACAGATGGCGCGACACCGGTGCAGCACAGCCTGCAACGAGCTGCAACATCGTTCCAGGAGCTGTTGGATTTTGTGAGCCCTAGTTCTGCCTCACAACAAGTTGATAATCAAGGGACAATTCTGATACCTGAGCCTGCAATCAAACATACCACTTGCAATGCTGCCTTGGCTGTGAATCGAATGTGTGTGGTGACACTATCCCCTGCACGCTGACACCCAAGTTAGCCTCCACATTGCGCACGTCAGCCCAGACGCTGGACTCCGCTGCAGACACGAACGACAACATGAGCGCCTCTTCGTCAGCATCATGCAGACGCCTGGAGGGCAAGGTTGCGCTGGTGACCGCGGCGACTGCTGGCATCGGCCTCGCCATCGCCGAGCGGCTTGGAAAGGAGGGTGCCAGGGTGTACATCTGCTCCAGGCACGTTCAGGCAGCGCAGGCAGGAGGTGGTGCACGCTCAGGGCAGTGGGATTGTGGTGGTGTCAAAAGATGCAGCACACACTGCTTGCATGACGGCATGCATCATGTTTGCAGGAAGAAGAGCAATGTGGATGAGACAGTTCAGCAGCTGCGTGCCATGGGCATCGTCGTCGCGGGCTGCCCCTGCCATGTGGGCAGTGCAGAGCAGAGGCAAGCCCTTGTGCAGGCTGTCATCAAGGTGGGGGAGGCACACCTGCCCTGTGTGGCACCTGCCAGCATGGCCACGACCAGGCTCTGCAACTAGGCGCTCGGCGCCATGGGTGAAAGCAGCACAGCACGATTGGGTGATGAACGCATGATGTTTTCGGCGCAACCCGTTTCCATGCATCCCATCACTGCCGCGCAGGAGTATGGGCGGCTGGATATCCTCATATCCAACGCGGCCGTCAACCCATCAGCCGGGCGCATCGTGGATAGCTCCGCCGATGCGATAGACAAGATTCTGGACATCAATGTCAAGGTGAATTGCAGTGTGCCTGGGAATATTTTGCTCTCGTTTGCTTGTATTTGCCCATGCAGTGGTGCACTGACACATGTGGCCACCACCTTGCAGGCTGCGGTGCTGCTTGTCAAGGAGGCGTTGCCGCACCTGCAGCGAGGCAGTTCTATCGTGTTTGTGTCATCGGTCACAGCTTTCAAGTAAGCAAGGGTTGTGTGTATATGTTGTGCAGACGCCATGTAGTCTGCTCCCGTGTGAACCACTCGGGCTTGCTGCTTTTTTAGATGCAACTCATCCATTCATCATTGTTTATCCTGCCATGTAGCCCGCCCTTCCCCATTGGCATGTATGCGGTCAGCAAGACGGCTCTTCTGGGGCTGACCAAGGGCTTGGCAGCTGAGTTGGGCCCAGAAGGCATCAGGGTCAACTGCATTGCACCGGGCATCGTGCCCACCAAGTTTGCCAGCGCACTTGTGGAGGATCCCGACATGGCAAGTAACTCTTGCGGGCAGGTGCAAGCAATGGAGTTTGTTCTGACTCTAGGTTGCAAGGTTGCGGGTGGTGACAAACAAGCTCTGCTGCTGCTTCTTGCAGGCCAAGGCTCAGGCAGATGCCACACACCTGAAGCGCCTGGGTCGTCCGGAAGACATGGCGGCGGCAGTGGCTTTCCTGGTGTCAGATGATGCAGCGTACTTGACAGGAGAGACGATTCCTGTGACGGGTGGTATGCCCAGCAGGCTTTGAGCATGGAAAGATCGGATGGAGTCCATATGTTGACACAACACCTGCCCTGTTGCGTTCTAGCAGTAACTGACTAGGTGCTGCTCGCCAGCGATGTTTGCTGATGTCCCAGCTCTCTGAAATTCATATCGGTATATCACCGGAAATTCACAGTTGGAATGTGGAGTTTGACCGAGCGACAGGCGGTCACGAATGTTGTGGCATACAGACGCACGTAGCAGCAGCAAGCCGCTATAAGCGCATGGAAAATGTACAGAGCCCAGTCCACTTGTTGGAAGTGAAGGTCTGACAGCTGTTCAAAGCAGGACCGCACAGGGCAAGCAACAGCGAGCGCCGCAGCAGCCATGGACGGCGCGCACGACATGAGTGGCAAGGAGAACGCAGGAGTGGCAGACATGCTTGCAGTCAACCAGCTCAAAGGCGCACGCAAGGCCGAGTCGATATCAGGCAGCGCTGGTGCAATGCAGAAGCTCGCTGCAACGTTCGACAACCTTCAAGAGCAGTTGCAGCATCTGTCCAGGCGCGACCACGGCCTAGCACTGCGAGACAAGAACGGCCATGCAGCACCTCAGGGCCCCAGCTCAGTACATGCTTTGGCAGCACCATCAGCGCCAGCTGGGCAGCCAGCAGCGCTGGCATCCCTGTCACAAGCACCAGCATCCACCACACATGCACCTTCCGTTGCTTTTGCTTCAGCGGCTGCAGCTGCTGCCGCACAAGGCACAACTGCCATGCTGCTACAGCAGCAAGTTGCACCAAACGATTGCATTTTAGGCCATGGGGGAAGTAAAGCAAGCAACGACAGTCTCTTTGACTTTGGCAGCGGGACGAAGGACAGTCAGGTGCACAAGCTGGCGGAGCAGCTGTTTGAGGACAAGGAGCTGCTGGACCTGTGTGACGATGGCCTTAATAAGCAGCTGCAGCGCACCAAGGACGGGGCCACGGAGCAGTCACGCATTCAAGAGCTGGCCGGTGAGTGTTCTCGCCCTGTTGCCACACAGGCAGCGCACCCTGGTGCGGTAAGCGTGCACATGCGCATTTTGTGCACATGCGCCGAATTGTGGTGCTGTTGCTGCCGCCCTGCACAGGGCTGGTGAAGCTGCTGCGCAAGTGCATGAGGGAGCTTGCCAGCCGCTGCAGCATGTATGTGGACCAGTGCCTCAAGCTGGAAAAGGACTTCATGAAGCAGGCAGGTCGCAGGCCCTTGGCCAGCTCATCAACTCTGCCTTGCAGGCTGTCAGCACCGGCATCACCTATCACACAACAAAGGGATGTGTAACCTGAGCTCGGACTAGCCTGTGTGTTGAGCCTGCAGGTCGAGGGTATTCAGCTGCAGTCTGAAAGCATGGTGAAGACCCTGGAGGCTGAGCTGGCGGTCGCCAAGAAGGACCTGGCACAGTATGAGGCGACGTTCAAGATGGACAAGGCCAAGTGGGGGGCCGACCTGGAGGATCAGAAGTATGAGGTGAGGCGGGCCCTGCTCTGCTGCTGCCACTGGCGTGTCAAAAGGGCAGCGCAGTGAGGCTTGCTACTTCTGGGGTGAACCCAAGAGGCGGGGAGCTTGGGCACTCAGTGGTGTGCTGCTTGCACCTTTATTCCTGCAACAGATGATGCGGCTGAAGCGTGAGCTTGACCGCGTGACCGAGGAGCGTGACCGAGCACGCGAAAGCGGCAAGCGTGCTGAGCAGGCCCGTCAGCAGCTGGAGGTGGAGCTCAAGGTGCGTGGGGGCAATGCGAGGGCGGGCAGCAGCTTTGGTTGGCGCTAAGCTCCATGTGCTTGCTATGGTGCTACTTCAGCACACAGCGCGTTGTGTGATGCCTAGACTATCACACGACGTAACCCTCACTTTGCGTGTCACACAATTATAGGGAGAGGGGCAGGTGTTGCAAGTGTGTTGGTATCTGTTATGGCGTGACTGGCGCATTCTGCAATTGTGTTTGCCCATCCATGTGCAGGAGTCGAAGAAGCAGTCGACGCAGCAGATCCGCGAGGTGGCCAGCACCCAGGGCGAGGTGGTGCAGAAGCTGATGGAGGCAGCCGAGAAGCGGGACGTGCTGCTCAAGGCAGCACATGTGCGTACAGGCACGGGCCTGGCAGCTGCATGGGCATGGCCTGCTTGGGAGAGGCTAGGGGGTCAGCATCGGTTGAGGTTGGGGTGTCAGCAGCGTCAAGGTTAGCAGGCCAGCGACTCGACGGCTAGCTGGGTCTGCAAAGAGGGCAGTCATCGCAGAGGCCTAGGTCAGGCATCACCTTGCACAGCAGCGCTTGCCAAGAAGAAGCTTCTTGTTGTGTGCAACGCAGCCTGGCAGGCAGAGTATACTGAAAGCCATTTTGCTTGCCAACCTGGCCATGCAGGAGGACCGCCAGCGCCTGGCTAAGCGTTTGGAGGCGGCGCAGTCCTGCATCGACGCGCTGCAAGGCGAGCTGTCAGCACTGCAAGCGGTGCATGAGAAGACGCAGGAGGCGCTGCAGGGCAGGGTTGCGGAGGACCAGCTGCAGCAGCAGCACCTCACCAAGGTGTGTTTGCAGGGGGTGGAAAGCAGCGCCTTCAACAACGAAGAACTGGTCAGCTGTTGGTCCTGCCATATGTGCCCCTACTTTCCACGTTCCATTGTATCTCAGCACCCAGTAGCTTGCCATGTGCACGGTGAAGGGTGATTAATGCTTTTCTCATCTGTATTCTTGTTGTCCATCACTGGGTGCTTATCAAGCTCTGCTCATGCATGTACTGCGTATGTGTCCACAGTTGCAAGGTGAGCTGGAGCAGAGCCGACAGCAGCTGTCAGAGGCATCAACATCCAACCAGGGCCTGGAGCAGGAGCTGCAGGCAACGCAGGCTGCCAGGGAGGCAGCTGAGGAGGCGGCCAGGGCAGAGGCGCAGAGGGCGCAAGAGCTGCAGCTGGAGGTGGCGAGCGTCAGTGCGACGCTGCAGGGGGAGCGTGCGTCCTGGGACGAGGAGCGCAGGGCACTGACGGTGAGGGGGCTGGGGCTGCGTCAGTGCGACGCTGCAAGGGGAGCGTTCGTCCTGGGAGGAGGAGCGCAGGGTGCTGACGGTGAGGGGGTGGGGCTAGGGGGCAGGGGGGCCGTAGGGGCAGGCTGATGGATGACGGAGAGGGGGGGGTATGGCGTTGGACGATCGTGGGTGCCGGAGTGCTCCAAAGCCTCAAATTGCAGCCGGCTGAAGCAGCAAGTGCTTAGCGCTGTCAGCGATGGTGCATGCATGCTAGCTGCAAATCAACACCTGAGGTCACTGTGATGGCAGGCCCTCAGGCTCAGCAATAACAGTGCCATGGCAACAGAGTCTCCTGCTGAGTCGCTGCTGCTGAATGATCGCCTGTGTTGGACGACCCCTGGTGTTGGACGACCCCTGCTGCTGGATATTCACAGCTGCTGGCTCTGTTATGTTTGCTGTGTTTGTGAACAGGAGGTTCAGAAGCAGGCGGGCGAGCGGGAGACGGCGCTGCTTGACGAGAAGGGGCTGCTCAAGACGGCGGTCACTGCTGCCATTGCACAGAAGGAGAGCCTGGAGGCACAGCTTGCGGCGCTGCAGAAGGAGCACAACGCCCTGCTCAACGAGCGCAGCAACCTCAGGAACCAGGTGAGCGACCTCAGGTGGCAGGTGAGGGCTGCTGGGCTGGGGGCAGAGGACACTGCGTTCGCCTTGGCGCTTATGCCGGCATTGCTGCAGGCCCGAGCAGCCTCAGTTGGCAGTCAGACTGTTGATTGCAGGGACCACCAGACCCCACGACAGCCCTGCAGCGGTCTTCAAAACGCTGTTGGGCTGCTGTTGGACTGATGTTCCTGAGCTGCTGCTGCTGCTACTGCTACTCCTGGGCTGCTGCTGCTGCTGAGCTGCATGCCCAGCTATGCATTGCACGTGTGGGTGCGCTCTATGTTGCCGTGTAGTTGCCAGGTGGTCGCAGTCGGTGTCTGCTTAGTTTTGCCTGTCCTGTCTGGCTCTGCTGCCTCTGTGTAGGTGGAGTTTGCAAACGGCAACCAGCAGGCAGCAGAGGAGCAGGCAGCTGAGCTGCAGCGGGGCCTGGATAAGCTGACTGCTCAGATGCAGGCGCTACAGGAGGAGCTGCAGGTCAAGGACGCACGGCTGCAGGAGCTTGAAGGTAGGGCAAGGGTGGCAAGGGTGGCCATGTGCCTTGATGCTCAGAACTGGACAATTCACCGAGCGTGCATCGAGGATCATGTTTCAGTGCACGGGGCACCAGAACGGCACAGAGGACTTTGCGCCACGAAAGCATCACGGGCTGGGTGGAGGGCAGAGCCTGCCTCCAGAGCTCATGGCTTGAGTGGAGTGCAGAGCAGTGTTTCGGACGGGGCAGCCGCAAGGACAGCGTGGTGCCCACGCTGCTGGCAGCGCCTGCACATGCATTGTAAACCAGCTGCTTCTGCCTTTCGCTGCCGGTGGTGATGGTGCTCGCTGCTGTTGCTGCCCGTGCTTGCTGCTGCAACAGGCGAGTTTGGCGCGCTGAAGGAGGTGCTGGGCGAGTTTGGGCAGCGGGACGTGGTCAACAACCTGCTGCACAAGATCTCAACCCTGCAGGTGATCACCCTGATGCGGGCTCTGGGGTTTGCCACGCTGGGCAAAGCACTGCTGCCAGCCATAGTGTGTCAGACGCAGCTCACACGGCCTGGGATGCAAGGAAATGCAAAGGATGCACCTGTTACACCGTCCGCCCTCATCAGCCAAATAAAGCGGGTCTCAGTGGATTTCCATGTATCTTTACTCTGTGACATGCTGTGAAGAGGGGGTGCAGGGTTGCACCTGTGGTTTGCACCCGTAGTCTGCTTCTTGAGCCCTGAATGGTGGTTGCCCTGCTCTGTGAACGCTGTGTGCAGAGTGCTGTAGCAGCGTCCAACGCAATCCGCAGGAAGCTGCACAACGAGCTGGTGGAGGTCAAGGGCAACGTGAGTGTGGGGCCTGGACCACAGGAGATCCAGGACAGGAGGATTGTCTATGAGCTGCGATGCAGCTCAAGCTGTGTGTGGTGCCTTGGGCCTGCAACAGCATGGTCATCAAACAGCGTGTTCCAAGCAATCACTGCTGTGGTTTATCTTGAACTGCCTGACGTCCAGCGCCTCCCCTAACACGCGCCCTCATTGGATGCATGCAGATCCGTGTGTACTGCCGCATCCGACCGCACAGCGGGACAAGCTGCGTGCGCTGCCTGCCAGACCAGTCGGGCCTGCGGATAGACGTGGACGGCAAGGAGCACAGCCTGGAGTTTGACCGCGTGTACGGACCCATGGCCACACAGGAGGAGGTGAGGTTGCTCTTGTTGGTCGGCAAGATTAGGTGGGTCGACTGCAGACAGCCGTCCTTACAATCCCACCTGGCGGCCTTGAGTTGATCATGCTGTGGCGCCCAGGCTCCGGCTGCTGCCCGTCAGGTCCCCCACGCCCAACTGTGCCGCAACCTGAATCTCTGTACCCCCCGCCCCCCCTGTCTCTATCTGTGAAGGTGTTCACCGGCGTGTCGGAGCTAGTGCAGAGCGCCCTGGATGGCTACCACGTGTGCCTGTTCAGCTACGGCCAGACAGGCGCCGGCAAGACCTACACCATGCAGGGGGCGGACTCGCCGGTCGGGCGAGGCATCATCCCCCGGGCCGTGGAGAAGGTGCGCTTGCAAGGGCCACGCGGTCACAGCATCATGGACCCGTCTACAATCAGCAAAGAGACGAGCACAGGCAGGCGGTTGACAGAAGCCACGTCCTGGCGTGTTGCTGACGATACTGTTTGTTGCTGCTGCTGCTGCTGCTGCTGCTGCTGCTGCTGCTGCTGCTGCTGCTGGTGTGCTTCTTGGTGTGCAGATCCTGCAGACAGCTGCTGCGCTGGGTGACCAGGAGTGGGAGTACAGCATGGAGGCCTCGTTCATCGAGATCTACAACAACCAGCTCAGGCAAGTGCTCGCCCAACTGTTCAACCGCCGCTCCCTTGATTCACAGCGGTGCAGCTCGTTCACTAGTGCACTGCTGTTGACTCTTATGTTTCAAGCCAAGGTGAGAGTTTCACAAGGGTTCAAATGGAGCAGCCTGGCAGCCAGACCTTGCCCTTGCATAGATGGTGCTTATTTCCTGACGCAGCGCTCTGATCTGGTGGCATGGATGCGTTGTGCACCTCATAGGATGCCTAGAAGGTTGTGAAAGGGAGACCAGTACTGTTTCCAACCTGTCCACCACCGGTGCTCTTATGGCGCAGGGACTTGATGGGTGGGACCTCAGCGCCCTACATCAACGACCAGAATGCGATCAAGCACGATGCGTCAGGCGGCCACACCACAGTGGCGGGCGTGAGCAAGGTGAGGCCACAGAGTAGACGCACTGCGCATGGAACATGCCACCAATGCCATGGTACTATAGACTCTGCAATTTCTTGGTCAGCTATCAAGGTCTGTACTTGCTGCTACATGAAATGCAGCCTTGCGTCAGCTCAGCACTCACCACTGCAGCCTAGGGTGATGAAATATGCGGCAAGACCTGTCAGCATCATGTATTCCCTGTTGTGTGTTGCTTGCATGTAGTCAGTGCTGAAGTCAGCACTGGGATTAGGAATGACAGTTGTAGTATACAGCTTGTATGCCCCCCTCACTGTCGCTTGTGCTGCAACGCCCTTGCTCCTACTCTCCTTCTCGTACAGGTGCCTGTAAAGGATGGTGCCACAGCTGCGGAGCTGGTGCAGCGGGCGGCAGCTGCCAGAAGCTGCGAGGCAACCGCCATGAACACCACCTCCTCACGCAGCCACGCCATCTTCATGCTCTACATCACAGGCGCGCACCCACCCAGCGGCACGCAGCTGCAGGGCTGCCTGTGCCTGGTGGACCTGGCTGGAAGGTGGGGAGCGTTGACATGAGATTGAGATGTAGCTGGCTTGCTGCTGCTTCTGCAGGGCTGCGTTTGTCTGCTTACCTGGCGGGAAGGTGGCAAGAGCGTTACAGCATTTCCACAGGTCTGCTAGGAACGGGCAGGCGTTGAGAAGTGCACGCGCTGCCGCCCCTTACCCGCTGTCGCTGCTGCAGTGCCCCTCACCCCCTACCACTGTCGCTGCGCCCCTCACCCCAGTCTGGCTGCTGTGTCCCTCACCCCCTGCCGTTGCTGCTCCACAGTGAGCGGCTGGACCGCAGCTTGGCCCAGGGGCAGCGCAAGGCGGAGGCCTGCGCTATCAACCAGAGCCTGAGCAGCATCGGGGACGTGTTTGCAGCGCTGGCGGCCAAGAGCAGCCACGTGCCCTACCGCAACAGCAAACTCACATACCTGCTGCAGGTAAGCAGCGGGCAATACCATGCGTGCGTATAGCTCAGTGTATGTACATCCAGGGGACGCTTAGAGGGGCCGGAGAGGAATGGCTGCAATTCTGAGTGTAGCACAACTCAGCGGCAGCAGGGGAGCGCTCGACTGCGCTTTGGGACATGGGAACCATGAGCTGAGAGGGAGAACACAAAGGCCTGGGTGTTGTGTAGGGAGGCAACACGCTTGAGAGCTGCAAGCTGCGCTGTGAGGTGAGCAAAGCATCACTTGCGTTGATGTCAGAGCAGCTCTCCCTGCTCGCGAACTTTGCTGCAACCTCCCCCTTCTCCCCTGGTCCTCGCCCCCGACCCGCAGCCCTGCCTCGGCGGCCACGGCAAGACCCTCATGTTTGTCAACATCAACCCAGAGCCCACCTCCGCCTATGAGAGCCTGTGCTCCCTCAAGTTCGCAACCAACGTCAACGGCTGCGAGACGCAGGCTCGGGGGGGCGCAAAGCGCAATGTCGTGGCCAACACCTCCGCCGCCTCCTCGGGCTCCATGGCTTCGCTGGCTTCGACATCCGGTGGTGCGGAGGATGATAAGAGGCTCAGCCTGCCCGGCTTCCCACGCATGAGCACAATCCCCGAGCCGGCCGCCAAGCGCATGAGCCTCATGGTGCCCTCTAGGGTGGGGCAGCCGCCGATGGCACCCACGGCGGGCGGGTCGGCAGCGGGCGGCAAGAAGCGGGTGGCGGCGCCCCCGGCCCCGTCCTCGGGCTCGGCGGGGGTCGGGATGGGGCAGGCGCTGCTCGGCAGCAATCCTGCCAAGCGCGTCAAGCCCAATTAGGCACAGACCCTGCGTTTTCCTAACCAACTTCTACTGGCTTGGGACTGACTGGCCGCCCAACTGGCGGGCCACCTAGCTGCATTCATCATGACGTGATCATCAGGCCATTGCCCATGACTGCTAGATTCTCCTGTAGATGTAACAGGACTTTATGCAAAACTGGCAAGGGCAGCGTTTGTAAAAACAAGATGCAATATGGAAGCTGTAAAACCTTGCAGCTGGGAACGTCCTTCAAAGAAGGTAGACAAGATTTCATCGCTTGGCCACTGCAAGCTCTGCTTCCAACGTTGCTACTCTCTGCTTCAGAGCAGCCACCTCGGCTTCCAGCTCAGCATCTCGCGCACTCCCGATCTGCAAGCAGAGCAGAGGAGGTAGGGTGAGCAGGTGTGGCTTTGCAGCCATTGCAACACTGCCAGCGGTTCAGCTTCAGCTGGTTCATACGCTCGGGAGGTTGCGAGCCTTATGGTCAGCAGAAACAATTGACAAACCCAAATTGGTTACCGAATCCCCATATGGGGATGCTCACGCATGAGGGAAGACTAGTGACAGAGAGCAGTGGGCATAACACCGGCTGTCGCAGGAACGCAGCTGGAAGCAGGTGCAGGTGGGAGCGCCGCTAATGCTGGTCTGCAGGCTTAAGGCTGAGGCCGGGATCTGGGCTACATGCAGGCATTCCGTGTACCAGCGATTTCCCCGCAGTGGATAAGTCAGCCATTCAGCCAGTGTCAACTGCCATTAGTTCCACCTCGAAGCGCAAACAGCGCTAGCAGCAAGTGCGCAAAAGACATAGCTGACAAGAAAATGCAAGGCCAGCGGCATAGCCTACCTGTCGGGGCGCAGGTGCGATGTAGGGCTTGACCAGGTTCAAGCTGAATGCCTTGAGAGCATCCACACCACGCACCTTGGGGCAGATGTGAGCAAAGGTCATGATATTAAGAACACGATCAGGGAGAATTTTCAGAGAGAGCACAGCTGATAAGGATGGCTGATGAAAAGTATCAGGAGAGAAGGGGGCAGGACGCAGCAGAGTGAAGGAAGTGCAGCAGCACTGGCAGAGCGGAGTGCTCACCTGCACCCTGTGTCGCCCTTGCCCAGCAGCTTGACGCCGCCCCTTGGCAGCCACCTGCCTTCTAGGCGCCACCACCTGCCTCTACCCTCTCAAAAAGTACATGACACCTTCCCCACATACAAGGGTTCACACTGCGATGCTCCTGTTTCCCCCCTTCCCACCTATCTAGGACGCCAGCCAACTTTCCTCATCTGCACTTTTATCAAACGAAGGAAGATCTCCTCTCATTGCACCACCCCTCACCTCCTCTTCTAACAAGGGCAGCCTGACAAGGTGGAAGTCCTCGTACAGGTCGTCGAACTGCTGCAGGTACTTTTGCTGCATGCGCACGCGCGCCTCCAGCAGCTTGCTGCCTCCCACTGCTCGCCAATCGAAACACATGGCGAAACAAATGGGCAGGGCATTGCACAGGGAAGGATTCATCAGGTTAAATTTGTGTGAAGTGCCGGTTGCAAGCTGCTCAGGGACGTGGCACGCACCGTCTGAGGTGCCCCGCATTGCTCCAAACCACCTTGCTGCGTGTTGAGCCATGAGGCGCCACCCGCTTTGGGTTAGGGAGCTCAACCTGGAACTCTGCTCACAGCACCCCAAACCTTTACGCTTTCACACCTCCACACCTCCACACCTGTGTCTGGGTAGATGACCTGGTTGATCACGATGTTGTGTGTGTCGATCTCGTACTTGGCCAGCTCCTGCAGCACAGAGCAGCCAAGCACGCAGCCAGGGCAGGGCCAGCAGCACCGGTGGGGTGACAGGTTGTCTGACGGTTTGTCTAGCGCTAGGTTGACACAGGGTCTTGCACTTCGTGGGGTTGTATGTTGATAGGCTATCCAACAGATTGAGTGATGCCACACAGCTTGTGAGGGGCACCAAAGCAAAGGGGCCCTACTTGGCAAGCGGGCAGAATCACTGTAACCAATCTTTGCAAGCTGCTCTGTCGCAAGCTTTACCTACACCAGCACCACATGCACCCCC
>JAWZTI010001045.1:0-17372 GCA_039880955.1 Chlamydomonas urium | reverse complement strand
GTAAAACCTCCTGCAGCTGGTGCACCACATCCTTAGCTACCTCGCAGGACCAAAAGCAGTGCTCACGCCACACATGAGCTGGCTGGGGGGGCGGGCTGTCCCGCCTCGGACCTGCCCACCCACAGGAAGATTAGAGAGAGATTTTGCCTTGCTGAGAGAACTCCTGCATACCTTCACTTAGGGCCCACCAGTGCTCCTCAGCACGACGTTAAACTGCTAGAGAGGGCAGAAGTACCCTGGTACTTTTCCAGAGGTCACGAGTTCGATTCGCATTGCGGAAGGATCCTGTTTCGGTTATGGTTTCTAGATTTCGGGTGCCCTGCTTGCGGGGAAGGCCTTCGAGCCACTTTCGGTCATGAGCATGTAAATCCTGGCCCATTTGGGACAGGGGTTGTATGCGCCCTCGTGGCGCCCTAAACAACTGTAACACACACCACACCATGTGCTGGGGCAGCGCAGGTAGAGGTTCTGACGCAAACGACGGGCGATGTGGGATGGCACATCGCACATGACACATGTCCCACCAGAGCACCGGCAGCATCGCCACCTCGCTGAGCCTGCGACGCAGCGCATCAGGCGGCTGTGAGTGGGGCAACGCTCTTGCAGTCAGCAGACAGGGGTTTGCCACCCAGACACCCCAGCACTGCTTTGCTGCGTTCCCGACAGCTCACGCACTGCGCCAAAGTGGCAACTGCACCTGGGTGCGAGCACGGCGCGGTGATGGTCAGTGTTGCAGCGGGTGGCCCACCGCTGCTGAGCCTGACCTCGATACCTCTGCAGCAGCCGCCGCAGCAGCATAAGATTCATCGTGGTACCTAGCGACATGTTTGTAAGCGGGGCATGACTGGCCCGTTCTTTAGTGCACATGGCAAAGCATAGTATGATCATGCCAGGCCAGGACACATGCCATCTGCTGACAGCAGTCCAGCTTTCACTCAAGCCGTGCCCACATGTGAAAGGCTTTTCATGAACCGTCAATCCCTTCAGGCGCAATCGCTTCTTCAACACACCCCTTAGCGCCACCCTAAGACACTACACATCACGCACATGAACTGCACATACATACAGACAGCTGCATTGCATTGAATATTGCTTGGGTAGTTTAGCGCCTTGTTAATGTGGTGGCATGGAACAAAGGCAGCAGTGCAGTTGCTTTCCTTGGCTTCACCACTGAACCGCTTCAAACCAAGCACCTATCCTCGCCCTGTCAACTGCTCGCATTACGGTGACGGTGTCACAGTGACACATTGCAGATACCCCCAGAGCAGGCTGGGCCACCAACAACGTTTGATTATGTAGCATGTGCTGACCGCCCTGTTCTCCTCACTGCCTTGCCGGAACCATTGTCAGTTCGTCCAGCTGAGCCGATGCACAACAAACCATGTCCATTTATGGTTGCCCACGTCACACATCTGATTTACAATTCCAGCCAGCAAAAGCGGCACAGGCCACATCCTGCTGTCAAGCACGAACAAAACAATGTGGTGTAAGGAAGCCATGCACCATCACTAACGCGACAGTTAAGGACAAGCACTCAGCAGGCAACGGGGTCAAGCCTGGCTTACAAGTGCAATTGTGAGGCGTGACGACAAAAATTAACGATGAAGAGTGGCCGTGTCTAACAGTCAACACGGCGCCCCCTCACACCCAGTATTGTGTTAAGGGAAGGGCTAGGTGACATTGCAATCACGCGAACAATCCACAGCCATTTCTTCGGCAGGCTGCAAGGGCGAGCTCGGTAGCCTTTGGGGGTGGTCCCTGTGCGACTTGTGACCGGCAGCGCTTGCTGGGACCCGGCCTTGCTGCCAAGAGCGTGCCAGATGACAGGCGCGCAATGCCATGCTGGCTGCTCACACAAACAGGAAGGATGCATCTGTAGCAGGTCAGCTACGCGCTAAAGATGTGACGCCGTCTGGCCAGGGGCTGGCCCAAGTGTGCTGCTACCCAGGTGGCAGGCCCAGATTTCAGCACAAGCAGCATGTGGTTCAAGTCGAACTAGTCAGTTTCACCTAGGGGTGGCCTGGGCATGTCAAGGGCTGCTGTCCAAATAAGCTCTCCGGAATGGAGGCATTGGTGCCGCAGCCGTCTGTCAAGAGTCCTATCAGGGCGGTCCTGCTTCGAAAGGGCTGCCGATTTCACAGACCTCTGTGAAGTGTGCAGGGCTGCTGCCCAGGGGCCTGCCATATGGGGCCTGCCACTGGGCCCTGACCGTCAGGCGTGCAGGCAACACCGCGCTGCCGCAAGGCCCTTGACAGGACCAACACAGCTGTGTCAGAGAGCAGGGGCGGGGCGCTGGCGGCTGGCTGTCGAAGGTGCCTGTGAGGGCGACTGGTGAGCTCACAAACGCGACTGCTCATCTCATGAAGGTGACTGCTCAACCCACAAGGTAGAGTGCAGGGCTCATGACTCTTGTGAGGGCGGCTGCTCAGCTGTGTCCTCCAGCATGCTCTGCCGCACCTGAGGCACCATGCGCAGCATCAGGTCATGCAGCATGTCGGCCCCATGCATCTCCAGGAACGCATCGTAGTGCTCCAGCACAAACAGAATGCAGCGCCGCGCCAGCTGCGGCGCCGAAAACGCCTCCGACAGCTCAAACGTGGGGATGAGAGTGTCAAGCGACAGGCTCTGCGCGATGCGCATCTCGCACAGCCGCTTCAAGCCCTCCAGAAGGTACTGGTCCGACGCTCGCAGCAGCTCTGATGCAATCTCGGCACTGACCTCAGCATTGCCTGCGTGGGCGACCCAGGAGTGGAGTGGAGCACCAGAGATTATAGCTGTGCACACTGCAACACATGACACCAAGGTATGCTGCTGAGGTGACTGCGTAGCAAGCGTCTAATCTGCTAGCGTCGATGCCCTTCCCCGCTGCCATCCCCACCACTGATGCTGCTGATTGCCTGCGCGGCCCTCAGCTTCCCCATTTACTCATAGCATGCATAGTACCTCTGCTTCGCCCCTGCCCTCGCCCTATCACACCTGTGTAGATGTAGTGCATCATGCACTCAAACACGTCCCAGGGGATGTTGGGGATCTCGATGCTGCTCGCCTCTTTCTCGCGGTACCCGCCATTGAACATGGCTCGGAAGGCATCGCTGCTTGCCAGCAGGGCGATGCGGTGCGCGTAGAACTTGCGGCCCTCCACCACAAACGTAACGTCCGCAAGTGTCTGGTTGTTCACGTACTGCGAGCGGGAAACGAGGAGGAAGGGAAGTTGGGGTGAGTGATGGCATGTGAAATGGCGTGGGCGGAGCGAAACTGCAGACAGCAAGGGCTAGGCAGAGGAAGGCTTGCTCCATACTTCTTGCTTCTGCTCGCCGCAAGAGCAGCCGCGCACAAACCTGCGCTCTCCTGACTGTCTCCCAAGACTTTTGCCTGCAGCCCTGTTGCCCCAGCCCTCAGCCTACCCCATACCCCCAGCATGCGCCTGTAAGCACAGCTTGAAACATGCTGCAGCCAATGCTGTCCAGCCCCTGGTCCCGTCCCCTCCGCGCGCTTGTGATCACTGCTCCAAACCAGCCACACCCCAGCCAATCCAGTCTGTTCCCTGGACCCGCATCCCCCCCTCGGCGCACCTGTGAGCCCAGGTACACAGTCTTGGGCGGCTGTGCGGGCATGCAGTCGAAGGAGCCTGACATGGAGGTCACCTTGCGGACCAGCTCCAACAGCGCTGCCGCTGCGTCCCGCTGCTGCGTCCCGACTGCCGCTGCGTCAGACATGACGTCCAGCAGTACGTCCAAGCCACGGTGCCGGCCGCAGAAAATGGTGCGAAGTTCGGTCTCGGGCGCCATGCGGGCGAGTGCCATGGCGGCGCGCTGGGGGAAAGGGCAAGAGAGGCGGGTGCACGAAAAGGTGGTAAGTACAGGAAGAGCGACGGTGAGAAGTGGCCAGTGAAAAGGGTACACTGCGGGCGTCAGCCTCATAACGGTTGCCCGGCATTGTTGACCTGAAAATCGCTGCTAACGCAAGGCGCTAATGCCCCGCACCTCCACTTTCTGCCACCAAACTGTCTGCCATCACCCTCGCTGCCTCAAGCCCTGGTTTACCTGCTGCACTGCCCGCTCGGAGGAGCGCAGCATGAAAACCACATGCGCAAGCACGCGGCCGCTGAACTTCTGCTCCATGCGGGTGATGGTCTTCTGCACGCAGTCCTTGCTGGCCTGGACCTGTAGGGAGCAGTGCAGGTGGGCAGCCACTGCCAGCATCAGCAAGGCAGGCTCATGATGCACAAATTGATGCCAGCATTGGCACCAGCATCCAAAACATGCCCTGCTCAAGCACACTGCCGTGCGCCGCTTAAAGGCATCCATACCCACAGCCCAACAGCACCGCTCAAGCGGCCGACAGGCACCTGTTTGCCCAGCCTGGATTTCATATTGCCGAACACCAATCAGCTTTCAATAAGCCCTCAACCCACACCCGTTCGCACCTGCAGCCTGTCGACACTGTCTAGAAGGCGCTGCAGCACTCCCTCCCTGATGATGTCGGGTATATTATCCTCATTGTCGGCAAGGCCGTAAAGCGCAAAGGCTGCGTTGTGCTGTAAGTTTAGGTGCTTTGACTCCAGCAGCGAGAGGAGGGGCACAAGGCCACCATTCTGCACGACGCCCGCCTGCCACGTGGAACCACAGGGACAGCCACGAAGCAAGACAGTCAGGTAGAGCTGATGTATGGGAAGTGCGCAGCAGGGAGGCAGGACATGACTGCCATGGACAGCCTTATCAATTGATCCAACATAATCAGGCATCACGCTGCCTTTCAACCATGACCAACGCTGGTCGCTGTGTGACAAACCCGCGCACTGCCCTTCCCATGCATGCTGCATCTCTGCACCCCGCCCCTGCAAGTGCACCTGGTTGTCATGGTTTTGCGCCAGCCGCCCCAAAGCAAACGCCGCCATCTCCCGCAGGGAAACGTCAGTGTGTGACAGCATGTGGATCAGCGGTGGGACGGCGCCCCGCTGCACGATGCGCGCTTTGGTGTCGGTGTCAGTGGTGGCAAACTGCGGGATAAGCAACAGGCAGTTTGGTTTGTGTTGAATAGTGAGCACACTTGCGTGTAATGCCAAGCTGCCTTAAGGATGGGCTGTTGCATGATAATCAGCCGCGTTACAAGCTGATGCTGAAGGGCTGCTCAGCCACGCTGGCAACTCCTTCCAGCCTTGAACATCCTTGACAACTCACACCTACCTGACCCAAAAGCAGCGCAGCCTCCCTCTGGCTGTCGGCGCATGGCGATGACAGCAGGTTGATGACTGGCTGCAGCGCTCCATCCTCCAGCACCTTGCGCTTGATCTGGGCACTCGAGTGCACCAGGTTGCCAATGACGCCAACAGCCTCGTAGTGCACACCGACGTCCTCGCTGCGCAGCATCTGCCAGGTCAGATTGTGCAGACAGGTGCACATGTGACAAGGTGGCCCACGTGCCATACCACTACAATGGCACTGGGAGTTTGCTGTGCAAGCAGGCGTACTCACAGCCGCAAAGGAGAGCGGCCCTGCGCAGCTGGCGCCACCTCACAACTGCCCACCCACTGCACCAGAGCAGCGCACCTGAATGAGCACAGGTAGAGCCCCACAGTCCACTATCTGCTGCTTGTTCTCCTCGTTCTTGAATGCAAGCGTGCGCAATGCGCCTGCTGAGGCTCGCTGGACCTGGAGTGGCCAACACCAGACAAGGCACGAGCACAGGTGAAATGCGAGTACATGGCTGGTGGATGGCGAGGGACAGGAAGGCACGAGGTCCACCCACATGCTGCGGTGCCCAGCACTAACAGCACTTGCGCACAATGCTGAACCCTTGACAGCAGGCAAGTAGCATGCACAAAAGTGCGCTGTGCTGCTTTTTACAACCGCTTGGTGTCAACAGCCATCATGGCACCGTACCACCTCCATACCTTGGTGTCCATGGCCTCCAGCAGCGCAACCAGCGGCGGGATGCCACCCCGCTCCCGCACCATGCTCTTGATCTCCGAGTTCTCATGGGCTAGGTTTGTGATGGCGTCTGCTGCCCGGCGTGCAGCTGCACCGTGGCCTGGTTGCCCCTTGCTGGGGGTTTCGTTTATTTTGTGCTCTGTCAGCAGGCGCACTAGGCCTGGCAGGGCTCCACATGCTGCTATGCGGCTCTGGTATTCGGGCTTCACTGCAAGAAGGCCCAGAATGAAGCAGGCCTCCTTCTCTAGCTCCTCCCTTGGCGACACACTGCAAGTGCATGTGCAGGACACCGGGCAGGGTTCATGGCAACTGCTGCATCAAGTGCTGGTGCCTGCATGCAGCCCTTGGAACTCCCATGCTGGTGTAAGCTGGAGCATGGTTGGTGCTGCGCAGGTAGGGGGTAGCACCGAGTGTCGGACCTGGGCGTGGATGCGTCGCGATACTTGGCCTCGTCTGCTGTGCTAGGGCCGACGATCAGCGGCACCACAGCCTCGATGGCACCCGCGTTCACCACCACGTCGATGGACTCGTCTGTGCACGCGTGGCAGAGAGCACAGACAACAAGTTCAGTGCACAACAGGTGTAGCTGCAAGGGCTGCACTTGCGGTTCAAATGCGCGCTGGTCGCTGCGCTTCCCGCAACACAGTGGCCACCCAGCTCGTGCATGGGCCGTGCTGCCCACTGCCTTCCATGCCCGGCAGCAGCGGCACGGGGCTATCAAATCGCGTCCACCAGCCAAGAAGCACGCGACGCACCTTGCTTGCATAGCTCTGCCAGCTGGTGGCACATGCGGCGCAGCAGAGGCGCCTTGTCTGTGCCCGAGGGGTTGTCCAAGGCAGTCTCCTGCCGCAGCGCGCGCACCAGCTCCGCCACCTCCTCCGCCAGCCCAGCCCCCGCCACCTTGTCCAATTCTTGCGCCAGTTTTCTCCTCAGCGACTTGTACGTCTCAGCGCCAGACTTCTGACCGTCATGAACGCGCTTCATGGCTGCACCACCGCATTGAAAATGGGCGACGGCAGGGGTTGGTGCTGGGCGGATTCGACAGGGCGAACTTCAATTTGCTTGAATGGCCGGAGGTGTGGATGGACAGCCGCGCTGTGTACCTTCATGTGCGCTGCAAACATCTCATGCTTCGCCATCATGCTCAGCACCACTCGTCATGCAGAACTCGGTCGCTTCAGCTAGGTTACAAATGCAGATTTAACGCTTCAACAAATCCACTGCAGCACTCACGTGGAAGTGAATGCACATGCTTGCCATCATTAAGCAACAGGCAGCAGCAACAGCGCGTGACACACCCCTCAAATGCAGGAGAAGCAAATTCCCATCGACCAGCCCCTCCACAGAACAGAAAGACAGCACCCACACCGAAAACGCAAGGCAAGCTTGTGCTCGCTAAAAACAGCCCTCTTCGAGATAAAGCAGAATGCCAGCACCAACCTACATGACAAATCGTCTTGACACTGGAAAGCAGTGACAACAACTGTGCACATGTCGAGTTTCCACAGGCGCCGTATTGTGGCAAACAGGATTGAGGTTTCACAGAAGGCAGCTAGCTGGCACACAGGAACTAGCATTATACAGAGGCGGGGCGTGGCCAAAGGCAGAGTTGTATGGAATGTGGCATCCCTTGCAGGATGGCTTCAGCTGTCTTGTTCCAGCATGCACCATGCACTTGCTTGGCAGGTAGGCGTGAGCGCCGCATAGCTATTCTTCTATACACGCACCATCAAACCCTTCACAATCTAATGTGTGAGCTTTGCGAAGCTGATTGTTGGGGTATGGGGCAGCACACAGAGCACGCACTGCACTGAAGGCAATGGGTACTGGGATACTTGGGGGCGTCAAAGCAGCATGGGGCCTCAAAACGTTTGAAACGCGATTGCTGTGCCGCTCTACATACAGTGGGCTACCTGGCCTGCCAGCACAAGAATGAATGCGCAGATGCATCCATGGGAAGCACCTGTGAGTGATGAGTCAAAGCCAGCCATGCAGCGGTTGGCTCTAAGCCCAGGGCACAGCACCATCTGATGTGCCCCTACGAATCCAATCCGTTCGCCAACCTGTTTGTGACGCCTTAGGCCTGGGCTGACAGGGACAGCAGGATGCCTGCAGCGGACCTGGCCTTCTTGAACGCCTCGCCAGAGTTGCCAGTCTTTTTGGCTCTGTGGTTCAGCACCAAGGGCAGTCCGCCATGTCAGCGCAAGTGCGTAGAGCGACCTCAGGCGTGCTTAACCTGAAGTCCGCCATGCAACGCAGCTGACTGACTGCAGGTATCGCAACTTGCGCGTGTTTCATGCCTGCTGCAAGCCGTTTCCAGGCACCAGCAGCCCTGCACAAGGCCAGACCTCTGGCCATCGCTATGGCCACCCTGACCCCTCTACTGACCTCGGGCTGTCGGGCTGGTGGGCGACGCTCTCCGAGCCAGAGCCGCCCGACGCTGTGGATCGCTCATATTGTGTGCCATGGCCAGCAGTCACGCGATTGCTGGCGTGTTTGCTCTGCTGCTTGCGGCCATTGGAGCGCTGCACGCATGCACAAGCACAGGAAAGAGGCTGCGATCGTCAAACATTCCAGCAGGCACACAGCATGACTGCTCTATCACAGGATATAACCTAGCAACGCGCGCTACACATGCCCCCAGCATGGCTGACTTTGACACAGGCACATAAGTTGAGGGTGCGGACAAGAGACTCACCTTGAAGCGCTGGAAGCCTGCCACAGGGCGGGCACCGGCCTCGCCATCGGAAGGTGCCCGAGCTGGGGAGCCGCCGCGGGAGCAATGGGAATCGCGCACGCGCTTGGCGGCAGGCAGGTCACAGTGCTCCATCCTGCAAGCACACAGCAGGCAGGCAGGCAGGCAGGTGGGAAGCAGTGTCAGGCAGCAGGCCTTGGGGCAGACGCGGCGAGGCTGACCTATGCAGTGGGCACTGTCGCTGCTGCCCAAGCAAAGAGGTTGCCAGCAAGCATCGACACAGCATAAATGCTGAAGCTGACCAACGCCAAAGCTGCAACAACAGGGACGAATACGCCTTCAAGCAATCTACCACGAAGCAGTCTCCTTACCTGCTGCTGGTAATACCATCAGGGCCTGGGTACGGCGCAGAAGACGGCGCGGCTGACGCGCGCTCAGCCACAGCGCCAAACGTTGCGCTAGCATCGCGCCACCAACGCACCGGCTGCACAAGCGCAGCAGTGGCGACACTACTGCCAGGGCCACTGACGGTGGGCGCCGCCTGAGCCTGCATTGACGCATGCGGCTTGCCCATGCTGCTCTTGACAGGGCAGGGCGCAGGCGCAGGCACAAGTGCGGGCGGGGCAGGCTTGCAGGCATGCGTCGCTTCAGTGGCGCTAGGCGCGGCCTTTCCAAAGTGCTTGGCAAACCAGACGGCCTGCAGGTCGACACTGGGGGCAAGAGGCTGCGACACACCCTGCGGTTGCAGGACAAGTAGCAGCAGCACGAGGGTTTATGAGGTCAGCGTAAGGCTATGGAAGGAACCAGGGCAAAATTGACAGATGCAACTGCACCTGCACCTGCACCTGCAACATGCAAATCAGCAGGTATGGGAGGCCTTGCTGTTGACATCTCACCGGGTGCAAACTTGTGATGGGCAGGTCATACACAGGGTGCACGGACTCCTGTTGTGGCACAGGGACAGATGCCGATGGGATGCACAGCGGCGGCAGCACCGGCAGCACCGGCATCTGCGCCGCGATGCCCGCGGCAGGCGCAGAGGCGGCGCACGTAGTCGTCTGATGCGACAGGCGCATCTTGCCAGCCTCGTCTGCTGCGACGCTGGTTGGGCGGAAAGCCGACATTGCCTCAGGGCGTGGCGAGCCGCGAGCCGGCTGCTGCACCTCATCCCTTGGGGCAGCAAATGCTGATGCAAGGCCTGGTGCGTGCTCGCGGGGAGACATGTCCTTGTCAGCGGCCGCCTGGGAAGCGCGGGCGCGCATCGAGTCCTTCTGCAGAGGGTAAGCAGCGAGGTAAGCAGCGGCATGGGTGGAGGCTTGCGTACAAGAACCCAGGCACCTTGTGTGAAATAGACAAGGGCTCCGAACTCATGTCAAGCTGCCCTTGCAGCATTGCACACGCAAAGCTGGGCGTTGGCTACCGGCAAGATGCCTCTTACCTCTCGCGCCTTGTGAGGAAGGGGCTCGTGCGTCAGTGGCTGGGACTGAGCTTGGGCGAGAGGCTGCGGGGACTGCAACGCCAACGGCGGGGGCGCCGAGACGGCCCTCGACGCAGGGCGCTGAAGCACAGAGGGGGCGGGCGGCATGCCGCCGACAACGGTCACGGCAGCACCGATGACGCCGTTCTTGTTGGCCCGGGCGTAGCGCCAGGAGTTGCCAACCAGGCCACGCAGCTCGTCGCTCGGCTGACGAGGCGGGGCGCCGCGCCGCAGAGCTTGCGGACCGTCGCAGGCGTCGCTCAAGTGCGGCTTGCTGGCGCCTTCGTCCGGCGACGACGCTGGCTCCACGTCCATCAGCTGCTGCTGCACCGTCGCCTGGGCCGACGTGGCCGGCCAGGGGCTGCCCCCACTTGGCTCGCAGGGCACCAGGTACAGCGGCACAGGGCGCACGACACTGGGCGTGGGCGTTACAGCGGCCATGGCGGCGGCGCCATCGTTGCTGGCGGAAGGTGCGGGCGTTGCGCGCATAGGCAGCGCCTTGGCAATCTTGCGGATGGCCTTGGGTAGATTGCCGAGGCTGCTGCCGCTGGTGTGCGATGGGCCATCCGGGCGGTGCCCGCCTGGCTGCTGTGCCGGGAGCACGCGCAACAGGGGCACTATGGAGCCGTGCGGCGTCTCTGTGCGGGCCGGCGGACCAATAGCATCAGCGCCCATGCCCGCCACAACGCTGTCCTCGGAGCCAGACGGGCTCGCACCTGGCTGAGGGTGTGCGCTTCGCTTCTTGCCAACCTGCACGCTGCTGCTGGGGGCGGCAGACACCAGCTGAAGCCCATCCACACCGGTGGTCGCGCCACACGTGGGCTGGACAGACCGTGCGGTGTTGTCCGTCAGCGTCACCTGCAGCTCGCATGCCATCAGCTGCTGCAGCTGAACAAGCTTGTGCAGCTCAAACAGCTGCTGCACGTACGTCGACTGCTGCTGCAGCATCAGCGAGCGAGCCGCCGTGTACGCAGCAGGGCCGAGCGCCGCACGCATGCCACCCGGCGTGGGCGCAGGACCGACAACCGTGCTGCTGGCAGCGGGTGGTGTAGGCGCCGAGACGGGGCTGGGGGAGGCGGCAGGGGTAGGCGCCAGGCCTGCGGGCAACGCTGCGGCAGGCATCGGCGACGGGGCCTGCGGCGCCGGGGGAGGCATGGCAAACGCCGAGGGGCTATGGTGTGGGTGTAGCGAAGCCATTGCCATCCCAGGATGCTGGTAGGGCATGCCAGCGCTGCCGCTGGCTGCGGGCATGTACATGGGCCTCATGGCGGGGTGCCCACCCCCAGCGCTGGTCGTGGCGGCGCCGTACGGGTGCTGGCCGGCAGAGTGCGTGGCCGCTGCGTTGCCCTGCCTGTTGGCCAGCAGACTCATGAGCGCAGCGGTGTTGTTCTGCTGCTGAACAGCGGCGGCAGCAGCAGCAGCCGAGGCGCCGTCCATAGGAGTGGGTGGCGCATGCGCTCCAAGGCTACTCTGCTGCTGCATTGGGTGCTGGGCCTGCTGGGCCTGCGGTGCCCCAGCGCTGGAGGCAGTGTTGCCGCTGGCCGTGGGTCCCCCCGAAACCATGCTCATGGACTGGCCGTAGCTGGTGGCTGGAATGGGCTGGGGCTGCAGCAGGCGCGGGTCCCAAACGTAGGGTGGCCGGGCTAGGGCTGCTGCTGCAAGCGCGTGCTGAGCAACATTGGGCATGTTTGGGCCAGCGACCGCCGCTGCTGCTGCTGCAGCTGCCGCCGCTGCAGCTGCTGCTGCATGGGCGCCAGGGTAGGGGACAGACCCCCATGGCGCCGCCGCGGCCCCGGTGGGCAACATTTGCGGGCCAGCCGATGGCGGTCGGACTGCCAGCGGGTACGCGAAGGGCTGCTGCAATCACGCACACATGGTTGGCAGGTGCAAATTTCAGCGAATTGATTGCAAAGGCTCATTGTGAACCCTATCTGGCACGCAGCACGCTTTTCCAGGCCGCCCGCGGAACCGGCGCCCCCCGCCATGCGCGCTACGCGCAGGCGAGCAGGCTGGAGCGCGCTGCCGAGGGGCGAACTCCTAGGGTCCATGGTGCATTCCCAGCAAACCGGGCACGCATGACGAAGTGCCAGGCAGGCAAAATGCCTAGCCCCCCTCTGCGCCTATCACGGTGCCTATGTGCCTGCGTTCTGGCGCAGCCCGGTGGCCTTACCTGCAGCATGTGCGCTGCTGCGGCTGCGTTGGGGGGCCACGACAGCGCTGGCTGGGTGGCCGCGGGCGCGAAGGGGTAGCCCGGCGGCAGCATAAGCGGGTGCGCCGTGGCTGCAGGCTGCAGCTGGACGCTGCGGTGTGCGCTGACGCCTTGAGGGCAATATGCCTTTTTGCAACGGCAGCAGGCAGCTGCCACAAGCGGGGCGGGGTCACGCTGTATAAGCAAAGCTGGCTGCACCTGGTGGGAGAACCGTCTTCCGACGCGCCGCAGCGAGTTGGTCGAGGTTCGACTTGGGGTTCGGGGCCCAGGCTGGCCCTGCTGATTTGTTGGATATGTTGGTGTGAAGCAGTGTGGGGGGAAATTGGCCAGGACCAAGCGGTCAAGCAGCTCCCAGGGGTCCGGAGGACCGGCTGTGAACAGGGAAAGCGCACTCAAGGTTAGCCAAAAGCAGGCCCGGCAGGGTCAGTGGTAGAGCTGTGGCAGCAGTGCCGTCGCAGGCTGCGGCTGCGCCAGAGCAGCCATACACTGCTGCGACTGGTGCTGCAGCAACGCCGGACCCGCCCACAGCTGCTGCCAATGTGCGTACAGCCTTGGGTCGGACCAGGTCAGCAGCACGGGCTGTAGGCCACAAGGCAGTGCTGTTCAAGGTCTGTGCTGCTTGAAAGCAAGGCTGCAAGGGCTAATTTCACTGGAACGCATGCTGTTGGTAGGTGCCAGCATGGCACCGCAGTAGTGACTCGTCTCGCTGGGCAGATAGGCCCCGGGTGTATGGCTCACGAACAGGTCCATGGCGTGGACTCCACGCTGTATGACACCAACTTCCATGTATGCTGCCTCCAGCTGCTAGCAGCAAACCGAGAGCGCGCCACGCTCTTGTGAACTGTGATTGCCAGGCTCCAGTCACTGCAGTCCACTGCGCTTTGTGCATGCTGCACGTTGCTTGTCTTGAAGAAGAAGAAGAGCGTGCGTTGGCGCCTGGGACTCGCACACAAGTGCACCAGAGCAGCTGCAACCCACTTCGTCCTGACTTCGGCTGGCTGAGAACCTTTGCAGTACTCATGGGCACAATGGCAGAGACTGCGAGCATGCTCAGCATGCCCATGAGCAGCCGCTGCAGGTAGTATGCATCTCAGCATGAAGCTCGGGCACAAAGTCGCTGGTGGATTCAGCATGATCCATGCAAGATATATGAAAATATGGCGTCAATCCAGGTCACACGGTGTGATGTGGGCGTGGCACGACGGCTGCTACATTTGTGCGCGGCCTGACCATTGCGCATACAACGCCAACCATCAGCAGCTAGCGCTGTTGACTGCACTTCGAAGTCATAGGTGCTCACCAGCATTTCACTCGCGCGACCCCTTGGTTCCCAATGGCATCCTAAGCTTTGCACCACTATCGCCTGCGCAGGCTACAGGCGCCGTGCAGCATGGCGACGGCCCAGGGCAACCTTATTGCAATGTTGCTGTTGATAGTGATGGTTGCGATGACGGCTGGTGAGGCCCTTGCGTCCATCGCGTGCCGGCCTGGGTGCATGCCCTGGATTGCATGCGCGAGCTGCGCAACAGCTCTGAGCACAACTCACCTAATTGGCCCATCGTGCAGGCAGCGACGCACAGCACGTCGACATTCCACCGCAGCCCATGCTGCCAGAGCACGTCCAGGCGAGTGCGCTGCTCTGTCCAGCAACAAGGCGTTGATCATGCTCAGGCAGAGTTCTTGACCGCATACTCCGCTGTGCACCTGTGCGCAGGCGGCGTTCTACGCTTCAGACACTGCCTCTAACCCGCTGGAGAACCTGGGGTAGGTGTATGTTGAATGCTCTGCTGCCCGTGCCGCATTGCCCAAATTGCATACACATGCATGCACACAGAGCTTATGTGATTGTGGCCAGGGATGGCAACAAGATCGGCATCCACCTGCCTAGCTACAATTCATCCATCTTCTATTTGCTCAACGCAAGTCTCGAACCCCTGCCATGTGCAAGCTATCTCGTCGTCTGGCCCATCAGCTGGATGATCTTGCACTGATAGGTTGCGCTCGCTTAATGGTCCATGCATGTGCTCATGCAGTGCCTTTCCACCGACACCAACGCCAGCTCCTACCAGATTTAATGGTCCAACATCGGTGACCACATTGAGGGGCAGCCCATCGCCCAGCAGCAGTGCTGGCACTCAGCTCCCGGCTATCAGATCAGCGAGGGCCAGTGGAAGGTGTACCTGGAGATCATCAAGACCTGGTTCTGGTCCTACCAGTGGGACTTTGGGGGTTTCCTGTGCAGCCAGCAGGTGCCTATCCAGTTGTGGAGCCGCTATGCGTCTCACAAGGCCCGCTCCGAGCTGGCCATCAACAACGTCACTGGTGAGCCAGTCATCCTCATCACCAACTACGTAGGCTTCAACTATGTGTGGGAGTTTGAGGCTGGCTCTTTCCGCCAGTTCGACCAGAATGAGACGGTCGAGCTGGCCTACCCAGAGTTTTGTTCAACTTGAGCGAGTGCCGCGAGTTCAGCAGACCCCTTTCGAACGACAAGGCTTGCGACGACCCACAGCAGCGCCGCTCAATGCAGGCTGAAAACTCCACCAACCCTGGTGGTGGGTGCACCCACACACGCACAAAAAGCACGTGCTTTTTGTGTGTGTGCTGCCTGGGTTACGAGGTGTATGGTCGCTTGCTCTGGAGTGCAGGTCGGACATTGCTGCACGACAGGTTTTGCCAGCGGAACTCCTTGCCTGTGTGATGGCTGCTGACCGTGCCCTCGGTGAATTTGCTCCCAACTGGCGCCGTCTGGAGCAGCTACTGGATGCAAACTCAAAAGGAGAGCTGGCGTACAACGGCACCGGCTTCTTTGTAAGTGTGCAACGAGGCTTGTTGAAGTTGCTGGCTGTACCGAGCCTTGAGTGAATGATCTTACGCGTAGAAGGAGTGGCCTTAACCTCAATCAATCGCCAGAACGGCCTGCTCGTCTGTGTTGGCCAAATCAGGGGCGCCAGTATGAGATGGTTCAGCCCAACGTCAACCACCCAGACACTTGGTTCCCAGTCGCCGCGGGCAGGGACCTGCCCAATGTGCGCAACCAGCGCCGCTGCAGCAGCTGCTGGTCCTTCTCCACTGCAGTCACTCTGAGCTCCGTCTACAGCAACAAATACAACACGCGCTTCACTTTCTCGCCTCAATTCTTTATGGACTGCGCGCTCAAGGCTGCTGATTGTAATGCTGCATTAGCTGCTTGCTGGGGCGGCAACGTTCTGAACGGCCTGGACATGCTGATTTTGACTGGTTCAGTTGTTCCACTGGACCTTCACTACCCCTACGGTGGTGTTCAGGGCCTGTGCGACACGTGAGTGAAGGTTTGATGTGACGGCAGATGAAATGAACGTCACGGCACTTGCTTGCATGCTCATCGCGAGCTTGGCTTTGTGCTGCAACTGCCTTCTGCAGTATGCATCCTTTGGTCTTCTTCCATTTCGCCCTCCTTGCTGCTTACGCGTCCTGCAGGAGCGTCCAGGGCGTCAACATCAGCCTCGCTGGCTACTCCATCCTAAAGAGCGAGGAGGTCAAGGACGCTCTGGTAAACCACGGCGCCGTTTCCATCTCAATCTACGCTGGTACTGACTTTCAATCCTGGAGCGCCTATGGCCAGCAGTTGGTCGCTGCCAGATCCGATTTGTTGAGCGGCCGTGCGCAGGGTGTTACTTGCTTCAACACGACAGGCACCAACCATGCTGTGAACCTGGTTGGCTGGACAACCTGCATGGTGAGGCATTAGCTTTTGGCGACAGCTTCATCACTAAGCGCTGCTTGGCAAATTTGTGTGCTGTGACGCAAGCCCCTCAGCTTGGCAAGCACTGATAATGATCTAGAAGAGTACTGCCTGCATGAAGGCTTCAAAGCACTGCTTCCCTGTGCACTCCCAGGTGCGCACCAAGGACCCCACATGCACGGAGGGCCGTTGTTGGGTGGTGCAGAACACCTGGGGCACCGACGCTGGCTACAACGGCCTGTGGCTTGTCAACATGGACACCCCATGTCTGATCAATGCGCTGCCCCAGCCGTTGGTTTCGTCAACATGCGATGGTCGCATGTGTATAAATCACAGTACGCTCACGTTGCGTGCGTGCTCAAAGTACATCTTTTGGAAACGTCCTGGTGAAGCACCATGACGTTGCTGCCACTTGCCCCTGCTGCAGGATGATGGGCAGGCAGCCTGAGTCTGCTCTGACGGCGCTGATGCACCCCAAATGACCCATGGTGCCCTCATAATTTATGAGTCATAAATTGCAACCTCATGGCAGGCACGCTTGATGTCCATGACCTGTGACACACTTGACAGTGCATGGTGACTAGAGATGGTATCCCTGTACGGGGAAACTCAGGCTGAATGCAACCGACTCATCACAAATCCACAATCAAGCGCCTGACCTTTGCTTGCAACACACCAGTACCAGTGTATCTAATTATGTGGCTCATGGCTTTCGGTATGTGATATAAGTCTGTGACCCTTGGCAAGCCTTGTTTGCGTGCTGATGGCGCTTGCTGTTGCCCATGTGTCTGTCGGTAGAGGAGTGCTGCGGGAGCTGTCAATCACTCGTTCAAAACATGTGATGCGGATTTTAACTTTTAAAAGGGTTTCAAGCTGGCACTCTGATTCACAACGTGTGAGTCACAAGTAACTTGCCTGAAGCGTTACATCACAAGAGCGGTTTGAAGGCCCAACATGGTTAATCGTCAAGAAGTCTACCAAACATGGTTGCCACAGCACACAGCGCCCGATTGGCCAGGAACATTTGCCACACCTGAACAGCCAAGCACTAGTTGATGGGCGCAAATTGCAAGCTGCGCTGCTTTTCTCGTACAACACCAACACAAGTCCACAGTTTCGGTTGGTATGTTGAAGCGTCACTACTCGCCGCCCCTGCCGCCCCTGCCACCAGCCCGGCCTGCAACACCAAGCAGAGTGGCATGCAGGAACTCGTCAGGGTCGGAAAGCAAGCTATCATGTTTCATGCACAGCAGATACAGGCTGGCATTCTCAGCCTACAGCACATTGTAGAGGTCAAGTGGCTCACCTCCTCGGCCAGGTCCGCTCCGCCCGCCGCG
>JAWZTI010001044.1:0-13741 GCA_039880955.1 Chlamydomonas urium | reverse complement strand
TTACGGAGGGTGGGGGGAAGGAGCAAGGTCTGTGATCGTCCACTCCAAGCAACTTCTCTCCCCTGCACCTGTCATCCATAGCGTGTGGCTGTATCCCTCTGCCATCAGCCGAGGCATGTTAGCCGCTTTTCCCTGCCCCTCTGCCATCAGCTGAGGCATGTGAGCTGCTCCTCCCTGCCCCTGCCGTTCTGCTCCCAGCTGACCCGCCTGGACGAGAACCGCGCGCGCTGCCAGCTGGCGCTGAAGAGCGGGAAGTTCTACACCAGTGTCTCCCGCGTCGCCATTTGGGGCAACCACAGCACCACCCAGGTAGGGGATAAGGGAGTACATGACTGAGGAGGGGGGGGAGGCGAGGCATTAGGGAGGAAAGCGATTCAGCACCAGCGAGTCAGAGGCTGCAGGGTGGTTTCAGGCTATAGAGATAAACGTGCGCACGAGCGTAGCCTGACCGCAGCCTGCCCCTCTGCCTGACTACCTTCGCTAGCCTCCCCCTCACATGTGCCCTGTCACTGCCCTCCTCCTTCCCCCTCCATTCCTGCAGGTTCCCGACTTCCTGAACGCCAAGATCGGTGGCCTGCCCGCAGTCAACGTGATCCGCGACACCGAGTGGTTCCGCAACGAGTTCACCCCCACCGTCGCCACCCGCGGTGGAGCACTGATCAAGAAATCCGGCAAGAGCAGCGCCGCTTCCACCGCGGTGTCGATCGCCGATGCCATCCGCTCGCTGGTGGTGCCCACGCCTGCGGGCGACTGCTTTGCCTCAGCCGTGTGCAGTGACGGCAACCCCTACGGCATTCAGGACGGCCTCATCTTCTCCTTCCCCTGCAGGTGTGTGTGGAAGGTCAGGGGCCAGAGGGCAGGGGTCAGGTGAGGCTCACTGCTCAGCCACACAAGAGGCAGCAGCAGGAAGGCAGCATCAGCTTCTCCTTCCCGCTGCAGGCACGAAGTTTTGAAGGCAATGGTGAAGGCAGGTGCACACGCTACATGCCTAGATCCGCATTATGCACAGAACTGCGTATGCCCGAAAGACGTCTCAGCGCCCTTGTGGCATTGCTTGGCAACCTGCTTGTACATACTGCAACCGCACTGCACGAAGAGGTGGTGGCCTGCCATGCATTGGTGCGCACGTCAGACGTTGGCCCCCGAGCCCAAACGACGCCTGGCAGTGCCATGAGCTGATGCTTGCGTTATGTGCTGACGCCTGCACTCACATGCATGCGCTGCAGGTCCACTGGCGATGGTGATTACGAGATCTGCCCTGACTTCATCCTGGATGACTGGGTAGGTGGTGTAGCACATTGCCTCGGGCTTGTGTCTGGTGCAGCACATGGAAGGCGCGTGCGAAAGTCAGGTAACAGCCTGGCGGTGCCTTCTTTGTCATGAGGAACTGCCTTCCAAGGCCGACTGCACACCGGCCAAGTGCCTTGACCTGAAATTTCATCCTGTCCTGCCCTGCTGCTCCATCCCCCTTGCAGCTGCGCACCAAGATTGCTGCCTCTGAGGATGAGCTGCTGAAGGAGAAGTCGTGCGTCAGCCACCTCATCGGCCAGCTGGGTGGCTCCTGCGACATCCGCGGTGCCCCTGACACCACGGTAAGAAAATAGCTCTTTGCTGGGAGGATGGGTGTGTCCTGGAAGGGGGCAAGGAAGGGCGACTGTGGATTGAAAATCTGGAGCAAGTGCACTGTTTTGATCACAGAGGGCCATTGCGCATCCATCATCTGTGCTTGTAACTTGCCGGTAGCATGGCAGCCGAGTGCAGACACCAGCTTGTGTCAGCGCTCATGAGTCCTGCTGTGTGCAGTGTGACGGGCATCCCTGGAAGATTATCCTGCAGCCCCACCGCTTTCGTAGCTCACAGCTTCTCGCCTCTGCCCTGATGCTGTACTTGTTGCAGGTGCCTGGCGAGAACTAAAGCCCAAGCGCTTGCGTGCCAAGGGTCCCCCGAACCCCATATGACGCGCTGTCCCTGTGAACAACGGGGCGGCGCTGTCCCAGCTTGATCAAATTTGTTCCATGGCTAGTTCTCTTAGTGTGGTTTCGTGTGCGGGGTGTTTGGCAGTCCAACACCATGGTGCTGGTATTGCCTGGCTGCGTGTGCTGCTTCGCCGCTGACTGGAGAGTGAGGCGTACATTAAGGTTGTGTACGGAGAGCTTGGTTTGGGATGCAGGAACGCAACGAGGAACGTTTGATTTCCCTTGCAAACTCTGAGTGTGGTGATTTGCTCCTGACCCTGCATGTAATCAAGGGTCTGGAATGTGACGCTTGGTCACTCGGCTCTTAAGCTGAAGTCCTGAGCTCAGGCCCCCGATGATGGGTTGGAACATCCAACTGTTACGCTACATGTTTTGACCCTGGAAATCACAGCTCACAGCAGGTAGCCTTCACAGCTGGGTCAGTGTCATGGAAATAAAGCCTCTAGCACAGCCCTTGCCCTGCTAGACCCGTTTGCATGAGCAGTGCCGCATGAACAGAAATACTGAGTTGCGAGGGTTGCTGGTTGGCGGAAGGTTGACTGACAGCGCTGCTGTGGAGCTAGGTTCACATGTGCATTTGTACCAGCGGCATTGTCATGGCAGTGATCCACAGCAAACTGTCTATTTTCTGGGTTCGGAGTTCCACACCACCACCACCACCGCCCAACACGATTGGCCGCTGTGCAGCGCGTGTTGACCATGTTGATCGCAATACGCTTCTAAGCTCACTGACTGGCGTCGAGCTGAAGCTGGTATGGCTGGAGCAGCATGGACAGTGCGATTGCATGCGTTGCACAGTGGAATGCAATCAATAACTAATACGGCCATCGGGGCTGTGCCTCCGTGCAGATTTCTGTCTCGGTGACAGTGGCAATACCAGTGGCGATAAGGTGTGCCAGTTGGTTGTAGGCCCCTAATCAGGGGGTGGAACAGAGAGTGGGCATGCTGAATTGTGGACATGCTCATGTGCGCTGTGGGCTGAAGTGCTGAAGTGCTGAAACCCAGTGTCGCAAGGTGAAGCTGGTGCAGTCAACCAAGGTGCGCTCACCCTGCCTGCTCCCAGGCACCCCTCCACAGCGGCGTTCAGCAAGCCAGAGTCACCCCCCAGTGCCGCACACTATGAGGCCAACTTTGTCAGCATCAGCACCACACCGGCAGCGGCAGCACAGCCTCCACATCAGCCGCTGCTGCAGAGGAGGCCGCAGGGTCAGCTGGCGCCCTTTCACCATGCGCCCGTGCCCCCCCCTGCACGCCAGCAGCTCCCCAGGTAAGACACACTACGGGTTTAGGGGTGTAGCATGCTCAGCTTGCTCTGCGCCACTCACTGACGGCATGCCACGCAACGCTCCCTGCCTAACCTGCCATTGATGTGCTGGTCAGATGTGCCGGCCTCGTTGGTTCCTGATGAGGATGCGGAGGCGATGCTGCGTGCTGGCTATGACCCTGAGGGCCTGTTCAGGAATGCTGCGCCCCTGGCAGAGGGGCAGAGCCTGTTCGCACGCAGGGCAGCGGCCCGCTCTCAGACACAGACACAGGAGAAGCCCCAGCAGCAGCAGCAGCAGCAGCAGCAGCAGCAGCAGCAGCAGCAGCAGCAGCCAAAGCCGCAACCTCAGGCGCAGCATTCTTTAAGGGCGCAGCCCTCGAAGTCCGCCAGCTCGACCCAGGCGTCCTTAGCTCATACGCCGGCTCCGTCCACTGCACCTGGCTCAGCAGCACCACACGAGGGTAGCGCACACAGTCAAGCACAAGCGCGCTCCTGGTCCTTCCCCATTCGCCCCCTGTGCAATGCTCCTGCCCCCGGCACCCCAGAGGCAGCTGCGTTCAGAGGGGTGCCTGCTGCTCAGGACTGCCCTGAGGCTGGGTATGTGCGCAAAGACATGGAGGAGGTGGGCAAACAGGGTGATGTGGGGCCCTGTCAAGGGGGCGATACATGCAAAGCTCGCAGTTTCCACTTCTGCAGCTTGAGCTGCTCTGATTATCAGTTATGCAATTGCACCTGCGCCCGACTGTCAGGCTCTGCCCTCAGCTTCCTAGCCTGGCGCCTGACTCCCATGCCTCCCTGTGCCCCTTGCAGCTGCTTGCCACGCGCTTCATCGCGTTGGACCTTGACTTCCCAGGCCTGCGTGTGCTGCACATCGACCCACCCGTGTTTACGGCGGATGGCTTTGCAATGCCTGCAGCCTGTGAGGTGCGTACCAGCGGCAGCAGCAGTGGATGCACCCCTTCCACGTCACAGCAGCACAACCTTTTGCTTGGTTGTTTGCTCTGGCTGCAATAGCCACCCCTGACTGCCATTCAGGGTGCAGCCTCCACTGACCAAGGTTTTTAAGAGAATCGCACACAAACCCTTGCCTTTGGCTGTGCAGACGTTCATTGCGGCTGCAGCAGCCAGCGGTGGGATGCAGGCCAGCAAGATCGGAGCTGGCAATGCAGGCAGCGATGCGGACAACGCGTACAACTCCAGGTGTGTGTGTTCACCATGTTGACTGGCAGGGGATCAGACACACGATGCAGAGGCGGCTCACAAATGCCTGTGCAATGCTTGCTTGCTTGCAGGCGTACGTCAACGTCCCTCCTGTTGACTCCCGAGGTTCTGGTGAGAATAGCAGAGGGATGTGGTGGCAGCTGACTGATTTGGCAGTAGCAGGTGTGGCGCCATCACCTCCAAGCATCCCAGCCTGCCGGCGCCCTGTTGTGTGGCTGACACACGTCTGCATGTGGGCACTGTGGCCCGCAGGCCCGATTCCCAGACCTGGCGCAAGGCGTGCAGGGCTTCCAACAAGGCGGCCAGACCCTCATCGCGACTGGTAGGTGTCCGGCTGACCGGGTGAAGTGCGCCATGTGGCTTGGTGTTGCCTGAGTGAGTGATTGGAGCGAGGGTGTGCAAACAAGTGCATGACCCCTATTGGTGCGGAGTGCAGTGATGCCCCAGAGGTAGGGGTGTGTGCAAACACAGTTGACAAAATGACAATCTGGCGTACGTCACCTCACCAACCCCTTGCTTTGCCCGCAGATAAGCGCCAGTGGGGCCGCCCAGGCCGCATGCCTGCGCCTTCCCAGCTCACGTAAGGGGGTTGCACAGGGCCCTGGGTTGTGAAGCTGGCTGTATGCAGGCTGTGATGCCTACGTAGGCAGCAGGGCGGCAGCAGAGGCAGTGTGGCTGGCCATGGCTGCGGCAGCACCTATGAGGTGTGTTGCCGCTTCCTTGCTTGCATGTTTCTCTGACTCAATGCCTGCTGGCGTATTGTGCAGGTATGAGAGCGCGCAGGCAGCCCGCTACCAGACAGGGCAGGTGAGGAGGTATGCCGCCGCAGCATGTGCACTGCTGCCTGCCTGATTTGCACTGTTCACCAGAGATGCTCTGGTAAGGCGCTTGCCGCTCTAGGCATGCCGACGTGGCATGAGCCCCCCCCTGCCTCCCCCCCTGCCCAGCACTTCCTGGCACACGAGGACGCGTTCCCACTCGGCCTGGCGCGCAACAACGGCTTCCAGCGCCGTGCCACGTTGCTGCTGTACCTCAACACCGTGGCTCAGGTGTGCGCAGCGGCTGTCAGGGCATGGCAGCGGAAGGGCAGCTGATGGGTTCCGGGGCATGTATGCTGGCATGGGTGGTGCCGCACATCTGTGAGTGAACTCATGTTGAAAGGCACCTTGCGTAAGCGACAGAGCGGCTTGAAAAAGTGACAGAACGCCCCTCTGCCTCTGAGCATTGCTGAGTATCCACCTGCTTCCCTGCTCCCCCAGGGTGGTTCGACGCGCTTTGAGCACCTGGGTCCGCTGTCAGTGCGCCCCGAGCAGGGCAAGGCACTGCTGTTCTTCCCTGGCTATGCAGATGGCCGCCCTGACGAGCGGACACTGCACACAGCGGAGGATGCGGTGTGTGGGCGGTATATTCATGTATATGAGGGGTCATGGTGCACCTACCGATGGGAGTATGGTGCATTGCGCTAATGGAAGTGTGTCCGCCGGGGAACTGTGTCCGCCGTGTCCAATGCAGTGTTGTTCTTGCTATCGCTGATGCTGCTGATGCCTATGTGCCGCTTGCGACATTGCTGCAGGTGGAGGGGTGTGAGAAGTAAGTACCAAGGCTGGCAAGCTTCAGGCGTGCCGCATCAGCACACATACCATGATAAGCAGCAAGCAACAGTCAGCACACATGCTTGCAGCATGGGGCAGGTGTTGAGAAGCATGTATATGCATCAAGTGCTTGCAACTGCATCTGCGGATCACCATTCACCGCCTTTCTGTTGTTTTCTGCAGGTGGGTCATGCAGCAGTGGGTGGCTGGCGGGGTTGCTCCCAACGCAATACCTCAGCCGCTCACCCTCCCGTCGCAGCTTGCCAAGCAGGGCGCGGCAGCCGGTTCAGTGGCAACTGAGTCAGTGAACACACGCACCACAACAATCAGCATTCCAGTGAGCAGCGTCACCAGCGCTGACAGCAAGGCCCAGGCAGACAAGAAGAAGGGCCGGGCGGCAGGAGGGAGCGGCAGGAAGGGGTTCTAGGCTGACCGGTGGAGGAGGCAAGCTATACTGAGAATCGTTTGATCACAACGCAATGACGTAGTGATTGCCTGCCAGGTTGCACAGGTCGCAGAATGCTTGCTGGATGGGCTTGTTACAGTCTACGGGGCGCCAGAAATGGCACAAGAGACCTCCACTTCAAGCAATGTGATTCACGCCCAGAGGCCCACGCTATGAAGATAACTTGCATTCCATCTCCCTCCAACTGAGGAAGGAGGTGAGCGAAACAGCTCGACAAAGCGGAGACCGCCCAATACCCACACTTGCTGGCGGAAGTGCTGTGTATCCATGTATGGATGTCTACACCAGGACTCTGCGCCTGTAGCTTCCAGCTGCTTTCGTATGCTCTGTCACTCATTTTGCACAGCAGATGTTACCCCTCCTTGATCCTGTCTCTTTTTCGCTTTCCTTTCTTGACATTTTGCGTGTTCATCCCTCTCTTGTCCTTTGCTAAATGCGGCGTGCACATGGCGGCATACAATCAGCTTGCTGCAGACTTTTGCAGGGCGCAAGTTCTGTCTGCCAATGCCATTATTGGGACATGGGTTGGGTGGGGCTGAGACCTGCATGGCAGAATAGATTGCACTGCCAGGGATACCATCGCGAATGCGGCCTGTTCACAGCACCAGTCTGCCTACCAGTAGCCTGCTGCTCAAGCTGTCTGGTGAAACAAGTCCCAACAAATACAAGCGCAATTGCCACATGCAACATCAGGTGTTGTGCAACAGCGAGCTTGATCTCACCGTCTGCCGATGGAGCTGATGAATGCCTAGCTGTTGTTGGCCTGCCGGATTCAGCACTGCGAGACATGTGACATCTCGCCACGCGACGCGTTGTCACCAGCAATGGCGAATGGACACGTCAGCGCAGCTTGAATCGAGCATATGAGCACATGTGACAATAGACCAACACAAAGCTACAGTTGGGGACCATGAAAGAGATTGCTGCCAGCATATGCAGTGCAACACTGAGGCGCCGCATCAGCTATGTACACACCCTGATGCATGCATGCTTGCAGGTGCAGAGCCTGCAGCTGTGTTTGCATGGCGCAATGGTTTTAAAGGGCATCACCGTGCAAGGAGTGATAGACACAGTGCCAGGCAGGGGGGCAGGGAGAGAGGAGTGCTCTTGAGATACTTGATAATGGTGGGGCAAAGGCAAGCTGACACAGGGGCGTGGCAGGAAAGCAGGCGAGGGAGATGGATGAAACGGCAGCACAAGGGCAAGTAGGGAGACACAGCATGCTAGGAGCAGCAGGCGGCAAATGCAGGGCGCAAGCAGGGCGAAGGAGCAGTTGAGGCAAAGAGTGGCGCAGTCGCAAGCAGAGGGGTCCAGCATTGGATGCAAGGTCTCACAAGACAGGGCGGTGAGCCTACATGTAATGAAGACAGCCGTTAGGGAAGCCTTAAGAAACTGGCCTGCATCGACGCCCTACTCGTTCATACCTGTCATTCTGGCTTCGCGTCCAAACACCACTGCATACACTGCCTCTTCCCCGCTGACCCGCTGCCTTGTGTGTTGCCTTCAGGCAAGCTCTGACCTGAGCCCTGTTTGACTCGTTCGCCTTGATGCCGCCAGTCACCACGTGCACCACCATCACAAGGCTGAGGAACAGAGATCGGTTGGCAGGTGAAATGGCGCCTGGCTTTTGTTGGACAGGGTGAGGTGTGGAGTAGATAACGGAAAGCCGGGGCAGACGTGAGCATATGGCCGATAGTGGTGAGGGGGAGAGAAGCATCGGAGGCAGAAGGGCGCTGGGTGGCCTGCGAGCCAAAGTGGAGGGGATGCACGAGGCCAAGTGGGAGGCAGACCAGCAGGGTTGTGCTGTGAGCTTCCCACCCGCGCCTGACTGGCACTCTTTGCTCTGTGTCATACTCTGACCACCCTGATGCCCCTCCCCTGACACCCTGCTTGGTTACCTGCCCCCACCGCCTACACCGCCCTCATGCCCCCAGCTGTGTTCACTGTCCTTGCCGCCCCGACACCCCTCCCCTAGGCCTCACACCCTGCGTTGCAGCACACCTGATCGTTTTTGCGCTTCTCATTCGACTCCTTGCCATGAACATGACATCCTGTTCCTGCCCCATGTTACCCCCCCGTCGTCCTCAGCACGACGTTGAACTGCTAGAGAGTGCAGGAGTACCCTGGTACTTTTCCAGAGGTCGTGAGTTCGATTCCCATTGCGGAAGGAGTCTGTTTCGGTTATGGTTTCTAGACTTCGGGTGCCCTGCTTGCGGGGAAGGCCTTCGAGCCACTTTCGGTCATGAGCCTGTAAATCCTGGCCCATTTGGGACAGGGGTTGTTGTGCGCCCTCGCGGTGCCCTAAACAACTGTAAAACACACCACCACATGTACCGCAGGTGGCGCGTTTGCTTCCCACTGGCAGAGATGTGTCTCAGCCGCAGGCGCCCCCTTGGTGGTCATCCCTTCACAGCAACTCAGCACAGGCTGCCACCTTTGGGCCTGCATGGCGGCGCACACTCTGTGGGTGGAGGCTGCAACAGCCGTCGTACACCCTGCCAGCTGGTGGGTGGTGGGTGTGGGCGGCGTGGGTGGCTTAGGACACGCGCGTAAAGGAGATTGGGGACTGGAGACTTGCAAGTCAAGGTTGAGGGGGAACGCGGGATGGAGCAGCGCAAACAGAAAAGGGAACGAGGCTGGAAAATCCCACACACAGGCAGCGGGGGCCAGCCAGGCAGGTCTGACAAGTTACTTACACGAGCAACCAAGGTCATAGGAACGTTCCGTTTAGGCCCCTGTTGTCCTGAACGGGAACGGGAACGGAACGGAGGAACGCGTTTTCCTGTGCAGATCGCAACGCCTCGTTTGCACAAATATGAATACCCTTTGAGCTGCTTCAGCGGGTTGCTTGTCGTGTGCGCAACAGTGGTAAGCGAATGCATGCATTGAACCGACAAAACTTCAAAGTCTGGCAGCAGCCAGCGCACTGCATGGGCACACTGGCCCCGAGTCCGTTCACAAACCGTTCACGGCCTCAAGCCCGCTCCGTTCCCATTCCGTCCCATTCCTGCTCCGTTCTTGTGGCCCTGCGGGCGTCCAAGGCGCCTTTACAGTTCCAAGCCCCCGTTACGGCACTTTGACACACCCTGGCGGGGCGGGAAATCCAGCTGGCCAACAGGGTAGAACAAAAGCTGACACGGCCACGTGGCCACGTGCAAGCCAGGCCCGAACGCCAAACAAGCGACGGCCAAACAACTGCCCCAGGGCAGGAGCGCGCAACGGGCAGGGAGACAGACAGTGGGGGCCACCAAATCATAGGCCCCAGGGAAGGAGCGGCACCATGAAAGCGCAAGAGGGCGGGAAGACAAGCTGACACAGCCCCACGCGCAAGCCCGGCTCAAACAAGGCACCGCTGTGCAACTGCCCCAGCGTTAGAGCTCGAGCATGCTGGTGCGCAGCATGCTGGTGAGTGCGGTTCAAACACAAGGTTGTGGCAGGTCAAGTACGGAAAGGTGTTTAGCATGTACAAGGTTGCCGAGGACAGGCAGGGCTGGAATTGGCAGAAGCAAAGGTGAGAGCAGCTTGAACATAAGGGTGTGACAGGTTAAGATAGCAGAGCGGTGCGTAGAGAGCCCAAGGCCACGGAGGGAGCACACAAACAGGGCCGGAACGCTCCTGACGTACAGAGGGTTACAGGGAGCCACCAGAACTGGCGGAGGGGGGAAACAAGGGCAGGAGCGGCACTGAAGGAAACCACGAAGCATACGGGAAAGGGAAACAGCAACGGTCCCACGGGCGAGCAGCGGGGGCCAGCTGCCCGCAAGACTCAAAACAAGCAACAGCAACCCCACCGCAAGGAGGTGCAGCACAAGAGCGCAGTGGCGCGTCAAGCACCACCAAGCAGCATGGCAATCAATCACCATTCAAGAAGGCAGCCAGCCTGCGCCGCAAGGCAACCCCCAAGGGGTCCCAAGCCAAAACAGGCAGTAAAGACTGCTCAGAAGCAAAGTGTCCCGAAGGCCAGTCACAGGGCACAAGGCAAAGGCGAAGGCCGCAAGGCCAAACGAGTTAGGTCGCCGCTGGTCTAACCCGCTGACCCCCAGCGATAAGCACAGCCCGCTTGAACTGCGCCGGCGTGCCAGCTCTCAGGGGGGAAACAAGGACAGACAGACAGAGGGGGTTACAGAGAGCCACCAGAACTGGCGGAGGGNAAATTAAGGAAGGAGCGGCGCAGACGGGAACCACAGGAAGACAGGAAGAGAGGCTGAAAGGCCCCCGCGCTCAAGTAGCGGGGGGCAGCCTGGCCCCAAGGCCTCAAACCAGCAACCAAATCACTGCTCCAAGGCGCAACACTAGAGCGCTTAAGCGCGTCAAACGCCAAGAAGCAGCAAAGCAACAAACCGCCAAGGGGTCAAACTGGCCCGAGCCGCAAGGCAACCCCCAAGGGGCCCTCAGCTTACGCGAAACAAAACGCGAGCGTCACGTCAGAGGTCAAAGTCAGGCCTGCTGCATAGCAGCGGGCATGTTCACAACAAAGCGCCTCGGCCTTTCCGGCCTGTCAGGCACATCCTCAACCCCCAGAAAAGGGTGGCCAGGCGAAACGCTCTCCCAACGCTGGTCCTTGAGCGGGCACTCGTCAAGCATAGCTAGACCCTGTAGCCTCTCCCAGAACCGAGCTGCCGCTCGCCTGCCAGCCCTCACAACCGGTGTAGGCCTACGGGGGCTCAGAACTGGGAAAAACGTGTGATCCGCGTCTGCTGTGGGTCATCAGGCCGCTCATCTAGATGCACTGCCCACAGCATGCGCCGACCAAACGCCATAGCATCTAACGCCGCAGCGCACACTGGCTCCCGAACACACTGGTGCACCCCAAGAGGGGCCCGCAAACGCCAAACGCTAACCCGCGCCAACGGCGCCCCCAACTGTAAAACCCCTTGCAGCTGGTGCACCACATCCTTAGCTACCTCGCAGGACCAAAAGTGCAGCTCATGCCACATATGAGCTGGCTGGGGTAGTGGGCTGCCCTGCCTCGGACCTGCCCACCCACACGGGCATGGGCCAGCTTGGCTGATGTCATGCCCACCCGCCTCCGGAACCCCGTTCACCGCAAGGCGCCAAAGCACCTTTTTGCGCTCGTTCTCCCAAGGCAGCTGCCACAGGTTGCGCATAGCATCCCCAAGGCGCCTACACGCCTTGGTAACCTGCGCGTTTTGCGCATCATTCAAAATTGCCCCAACGCCAAACAGGCCGTCAGCGGCGTACAAGCGCCGCGCGCCATTCTGCTGCCAAAAGAAGCCCTTCCGCTGCAGCTGAAGGGCAGTCGCCAATCGCACCGTCAGCGGATACAGCGGCCGCCGGCCCTCCTCCGGGACCCGGTCGGCTTGCTGGCCTTCTTGCCGGCGAGGTGACGCGAGGGCCACCCCATCCCAGCCCAGGTACCCCACCTCAGCCCGCGCCTTCTGAGGCAGTGCAGTCCAGGCAGCGTTGGGTGGGTGACAGGTAGCGCTGCCCCGTGCCCTGCTGGGCATGCCACTGCTTGGCAGCTTCTTGCCATGGCGAGGGCAGTGCTGCAAGCATGGCCTCCACACAGGCCTGCAGCTGGTGCTGAGAGAGTAGTTCACCGGGGACCCAGGTGCGGAACAATCCAGCCACCAAAGCCGGCAGACCNCCCACACCTGTGCCACCGGGCCTTGCGCAGGGAAGGCCCTACGCCCTACCCACATCAGGCTGGCGCAAAGGCCCCGCAGGATGTAGAGCAGCGTGCAAAGGTCTGCAACCGTGAAGAGACCAGGGGTACCCACCCAGTCCCCAAACCCACACCGCTGCTCCTGCATGCGGGCTTGCAACTGTGCGTGCAGGGTGGTGGCATCCTGGTCATCCAGCTGCCACTTGACCGTGCGCTGATCCTGCCTAAGCTCAAGTTGCAGCAGGGGGCTACCCCAGAGAGGCGTCTGAGGGACGATAACCTCCGGTTGCAGCAGCTCCGGCCGGACCTCTCTGACTGGCCCCAACGAGACCAGCCCACGCAGCATCAGGGCAAGAATCCCTGGCTGTGGCATGGCCCACACAGCCTGACCCGGCAGGCGATCCGTACCCTGGATCCCCGTGGCGGCAGCAACCGCCAAGGGGGCAAGGGCAGGGTGCGCCGCTGGGCAGAGTCTGCGCAACTGTTGCTCAATCAGTGCAACCCACAAAGGCCGGGCCTCATCAGTGCCAGAACCATTCTCGTTTTGCAGCTCAATAGGGTCCCCAGCAAGCCAAACCACAAACTGCTTAGCAAGCATGGCATGGCGGGCCCGGGTATGCTGAGCCATTGGCAGGAGGCCAAAGCCGCCTTTACTAGGCCTGCCGACAAGGAAGGCAGACTGCACGCCAGGCAGGCACTGCTGGCCTGACTCAGGCCCAACGCCTTTGTCAGTCAGCGCCACCGCCTTGCGCCACAGCTGCTCGGCCGTGTCATCAGGCATGCCAGTGTGGCCCGCATGAAAGAGCACGCGGCTCACAGCATACGCGCCTGCGCACTGCGCCCTGCCAAAGGCTGACAAGCCGAGCCGCGAACTGCGCGTGAGGCGCTTGTTCACACCGCCCATACGCTCCTGCCACTTAACCCTAGTAGCAGGGTCACCGCCATTCGCGAACACCAGCCCCAGCGCGCCCGTCTCGCCTTCCACCGGGACGCCTGCCACCTCAGTGGGCACCTGCCCAAAGGCATGTACATCACCAATGGGGAGCAGGCGAGACTTGGCGGCATTGAGGGACTGGCCGCTGGCGCGGTGATAGACAGCCATGTGGTGCAAAAAGGCTTGCACCGTGGTTCTTCAAAAGAACCTCTGTGTCATCAGCAAATTGCATAGCATACACCCACTGCCCTGGCGCAGCCTCAACACCCACCACAGGGCAGGCCCTCAGCCAGCACCAGAGGGCTTGCGCTGCCAAGAGGAACAGCGCAGGAGCGAGTGGGCAGCCTTGCCGCACACCCTCATGAAACAGCTCAGGGTCAGACACATACCCGTTGACACATGCAGCGCTGGCCGTGTCTGACAGGAGGGTGCGTACCCAGCGCAATAGCCCTTCACCAGCCCCCACCTTCTGCATGACTTTGAGGAGAAAAGGGCGGGAGACAGTGTCATACGCCTTCCTGATATCCAGGAAAGCTAACACTGCCCCCCGGCCCAGACCCCGCAGTGTGTCAGGCAAGGCTTGGAGAAAGGCTATGTTGGCAGTGATGCACCGCCCGGGGACAAACGCATTCTGTTGTGGCCCAACAACCTGGCCCATAACT
>JAWZTI010001043.1:0-17377 GCA_039880955.1 Chlamydomonas urium | reverse complement strand
CGCCCCTGCACCTGTCCCTGCCTGCCTGTCACCTCGCCTCTGCACCTGTCCCTGCCTGTCTTGCACCTACCTGTCACCTCGCACATCAGGTATCCAGGAGCTTGGAGGCAAGATTGTGTACAAGGCCAACGTTAAAGAGATTGTGCTTGAGAAGGACGCTGACGGCAGGTCCCGCGCTTCTGGTGTCAGGCTGGCAGACGGAAGGGTGTACAGGTGGGTGGAGGGCGAGGGCAGACGGGGGAGGGGAGGGGAAGCGGGGGAGGGGAAGAGGGGAATGGGTCAGGTGGGGGCAGGGTGAAGGGGGCGATGGGCTTGTCAGGGTGCAGTGCTGACAGGCTGGCAGAGGTTCGGGTGTACAATTGAGTAAGAGACCGCTTATCATGGAGGACGGTGGCCCCATGGGGCAGGAAAACAAGGGAAGAGCTGCAGATCAACAACTCAGGAGAGTAGGGCAGTGCTTTCTGTGCAGCCTATCCCAATCATGGCACCACAGACAAGATCACAGACAAGTTTCCTGACAGTCGTTCAGCTCTGCCGCTGCGCGCTAGGTTGCACATCTCGTCTGTGCTGTGCCCATGCGAATGTGCACCTTCAGGGGCAAGACTGTGATTTCCAACGCCACCCGCTGGGACACGTTTGAGAACATGATTGGGGATGAGCGCCTGCCCGAGAGCGAGAAGTTGTTCAGGTAAGGACTTCATACCACTTCATTTCTCCATCTTCATCAAATATGAGCAACAGGCTGACTTCTCATTACGCAGGTCTTGTTGGCCTTGCCATGATAGCTTCTGGGGCCATGCTGATTGTCTGGCTCTTGGCGTCTGTGAGCTGCAAGACAGATGCAAGTAACATGGGCAGTCATGTTGATCTTGACCCACACGCCATGGTTTTACGACAGACTTGTCATTGTTGCAACATCCAACACCATAATGTGCATCGTCTCACTCTGGTGGTCTCCACTCACTCACCTGTTGTACTGTCTTGCACGTACAGGAAGCGCTACAAGAAGGCCCCCAGCTTCTTCAGCATGCACCTGGGCGTCAATGCTGAGGTGCTGAAGAAGGATGTCGACTGCCACCACATAATCCTGGAGGACTGGGACAAGTGAGTCAATGGGTATGTTGGTTTTATGGTCTACGTGATTGCATGGTCATCACCCTGAAGCACATGGGAAGGCTGAAGTGCCACCGGCTGCCATGGAATCAACCTGGAGGACTGGGACAAGCAACTAGGTGGCTGCGGTGTTTTGTGATGCATGTAGGGTTGAGGTAAGGGTGTAGGGTTTGCGCTGATAGCCCTGCTCATCAGCCCCTTGCCTCATGCACTGACACCACAGCCCCACCTTCTTTCATGTAGGATGGAGGACCCTCGCGGGACCCTGTTCGTGTCGATGCCCTCCCTGCTGGACCCCACCCTGGCTCCCGAGGGGCGGCACATTGTGCATGCCTTCACGCCCGACTGGATCGACGCCTGGCAGGTGCGCTAAAGAATCTTTTCATGTATACGTGCATAGGCACAGCTGTACGCACATATGAAAGCAGGAGTACTTAAAACACACCCGCCAGGGTGCTGGGCCCTCCTGGCTGGTAAGTGGGTTGACAACCTATCATAGGCGCAAGGTCACACTTTCTTACCCTGTCCCTCTTCTTCCCCGCTGCCCCCCGCACTGCTGTTGCAGGGCCTGTCGCCTGAGCAGTACGAGCGCAAGAAGGAGGAGGTGGCAAAGCAGCTTGTGCTGCGTCTGGATGCCGTGTTCCCTGGCTTGGCAGACAACATCACGTTCCAGGAGGTAGGAAGGAGCAAAAAGAAGTCTTTACATTTCTCCTTCAGGAGCAAAAAGAGGCCGTTTTATGTCTGCTTCAGCAGCAAAAAGAAGTCGTTTTATGTCTGCTAGAGGTTATGTCCATGCAGAGGTGCAGGTTTCAGTTTGTGACATGGTGTCTTGTCTGTGGGATAGAAGTGCAGCATTCAAGGTGGAGAGGAGAGGCGAGCTGACCTGGCTAACCGCCGACCTAGCCCACACTGGCCCTGCTGATCGGACTGAACCAAGCGCCTACCCACCTGACCAGACTGTGGATTGGCTCACATGCCGAACTGCCTGATCACTTGTTCACCTGCTGGCCTGGCTGCCTCTTTTGCAGATCGGCACGCCCCGCACCCACCGCCGTTTCCTGAACCGCGACGACGGCACCTACGGCCCCATCCCCTCGCGCCGCCCCCTGGGCATGATGTCCATGCCCTTCAACACGTGAGTAGCAAGCAGGGCTGTAATGCCAAGGGCAATGCCCTGCTCTTGAACATGTGCGTAGCAGTACAGTTATGATGTACACGCCATTCAGTACGAGTGCAGCAAACCGTACAGTGACCGCCGGACGCACCCTGTCTCGCCTACCCTGTGAAGGGTCAGCTAGCTGTTTGCCCGTGCAGCACATGAACGCCCGGCGCTGGGTGCTTGAACAGGGCCCTGCACTGCATGTCCTGCTATACTTTGCATTAGTCACAACTGACCCCTCTGTCCCCACACCTGCAACCCCCACTCATCCCATTCCCACAGCACTGACATCGAGGGCCTGCCTGTCCTCCAACTTTCATAGACAGACAAACTGACCCCTCTGGCCGCCCCCGCACCGCCCCCGCACCCCCTTCACCCCTTCGCAGCACTGACATCGAGGGCCTGTACTGTGTGGGCGACTCCACCTTCCCGGGCCAAGGTGTGAACGCAGTGGTGTTCAGCGGCTTTGGCTGCGCGCACCGCGCCCTGTGTGACCTGGGTGTGGAGCCCACCTGGCCGGCGGCCGACAAGGCATTCCGCTCCCTGCTCAACACCGTCCGCAACAACTCGTAACTTACCTCGCACCCCGAGACTTGGAGGTTGTGATCTGTCAGTTGTTGGCGTCAGTGTGCTTGTAGGCTTAGCTCGCCAGGTGGAAGGGACCTTCTGGCGCAAGCAGTGACAGCCCTAGGGCCTGTTAGCAGGGTTGGTAGGGCATGATGCAGGATGTTACTGAGGCAGTGGCGTTGACCATCTATGTGCACAAGCGCAGCCGCCAGCGGCGCATGCGCCTGTTGAAGAAGAAAATAGACGGTGGAACGTTGCGCCCCTTGTGGGGCGTCGGTTTTGGGTTGGGCAGCAGTGCTGTATGCGCCTGTTGCAACACCGTGACCAGCAGCTAGCAAATTCATGACACCTGCGGCATATGAGAACCATAGGACCCTTTATAAGCTAGGTGACACTCAGCAGCTGCAGGGGTGTTGAGGACGGCTGAATGCACTGAAGAGACTAAAGCAGTGCCCCTGCTTGTGCTCTCCAGCCATCCAGCTCTTGATTTTTTTGTGGTCACGTTTTCAGGCACAGCACACAGGATTTTGCTACCTTGTTGCCTGTGTTGAGGCTTTGGTGACTGCTGCTAGGACTTGACATGCCTCTGTGCTGGCGACAGTAGCACTCACTGTCCTTGCCTGCACAGACATGCGCTGTAAGCACTGCCACGCATGTTATCTCGCTGAGCTGAGCCACTGACAGCACGCAGCTGGCGGAGCTGCTGGGGGTGCTGGCAACACAGGTTTACAGCCTGCTTGGTACAATACACCGCGATGACAACCACCTCACAAAAAACAAAGAGGAATGGGTATCACAATACAAGTACAACGTGACTTTCACATGCCTGACTTGGCACTGAGTTGTTATGTACTGTACATTATGTATATAGAGCTTGTACGTACAAGGTCTGTAGCCGCTGCTATGGGTCGTCCAACTACTCCAGCAGGCAGCGCTCCAGCAGCTGCTCGGCCAGCTGTGAGGAAGGGAGTGGCCCCCCGCCTAGCCAGGTGGTCAGGAACACACGAGCAAAGTCGGCACCTGTCATGCCGGCGCGCTCGCTGCTGCTCAGACCGTACAGTGTGTCGCGCTCGCTGCAGATCACGTCGTGGCCACTCGCCAGGCACATGCAAGTGTCCAACAAACCCATGGGCAGGAAGGCCTCGAGGTCCAGCGTGGCATGCCGCGCAGCAGCAAGGTTGCCGTAGGCTGATGCAGCAAAGGCGGCACCGTCGGCAATACTGTCAGCAGCGCCGTCGACGCTGTCATCGCCGACAGTGCCAGCGCATGTCTGGGAGTCGGCCTGCGATGACGAGGAGCGTGCAGAGCTGACGCCGCTGCCCCAGCTATGCTCGCTTGCGCCGCCGCAGCTGCTCAGCTGCATGCTGTTGCAGCCAGCGCCGGCGCTGCCGCCCAAGCTGCCCAGACTGCTGCTGCTGCAGCCGCTACTGCCGCCGCAGCTGACGTCACTGCTGCCGTCGCAGCTGATGTCGACGCCGCCGCAGCAGCTGCCTGCAGTACTGCCGCTGTTCGGACTGCCCCCGCAGCTGCTGTCAGTGCCCCTGGCAGCCGCAATCCTGGCACGAGCCCAGCAGTGCAGCGACAACGACGATGCCTGTGACAAGACATGAGACTGCGATGCACCACCATCGCTGCTCCTGCTGCTGCCGACCCCAGTCAAATCGCTGGCTTGCAGAGCAGCCGCACTTGGCAGCTCAAACGAAGGACCAGAAGCGAGCCAGGCCATCGCATCGTATTCTTCCAACAGCCCCTGCTGCTGCTCCTCCTCCTCATCTAGCAGCAGCAGCAGCTCCCTCTCCTTCGCAGCAAGGAGGTGCTCCTGAGCCCGGTCCTCATCCTGCCTTCCACTCCCGCCCTCCTTTGCCTCACCACATCCCGCCTTCCCGATGCCTTGCCCGTGCCCTTGCTCCCACGCATCGTCATGGTACGCCACCTGCCCCTCGCCCTCCTGCCTCACTCCCTGGCCCATGCTGCTGCCACACTGCATCAAGAGCCAAGGGCTGCGTGCCTCTCTGCCTGCCAGCCTGGCGGCCACTGTATCACCCTCAGCCCCAAACAGGCAGCGGCTGAATTCGAATGACCAGTCAGACATGCCAGCATCAATGTCCATGCTGTGCACAACACCTGCGCTGCTGCTGCAGCTGAGAGGGTGGCCCGAAGCAGGTGCCTGAAACAGGGGCAAGCTGTCGGCTGTGTCGTCATCCTCAGCCTCGAAGAGGTCGCCAACAGCTGACACGACCAACTCCAAGGACCAGTCAGACATGCCAGCATCAAGGTCCAAGGCATGCGTGACACCTGTGCTGCTGCTGCAGCTGCTGGGAGGGTGGCCCAACGTAGATGCCTGATACAGGGGCAAGCTGTCGCGGTCAGCAGCACCCCTGTCACCGCCGCTGCTGCCGCCGCTGCTGCTGCTGCCGCTGCCGCCGCTGCTGCTTGAGAGGCTCAGCCTGGCCGCCTGTCGCACACAGATGCCCGACCAGGCATTCGAAACCAGCTCCAAGGAGCTGCTGGTGCTGATGCTGCTGGCCATGATGCTGCAGCCGCTGCAATCGCCGCTGCTGCCGACAGGGCTGACGCTGCTGCTGCTGGCGCCGCCGCCAGTGCTGGGCGTAGGGCTGGCGCTACCACCACTGCTGCAGCCACTACCCAGCAGCATGGTCCAGGGCCCTGCCTGGCTTTCCAAGGCCATTGCAAAGGTCCTTGCTTCTTCCGTCAGGCTGGGAGGCAGGTCAAGGCAGCTGCTTGTCACGTCACTTCCCATCAACAGGCCACCACCCTCCACAGATGACACCTGCTCTGCAAAACCCAGCGCAAATGCCCTGGCCTCGTCGGCCAGGCTGGGGGGCAGATCAATGAATTCGCTCGCCACAGCGCTGTCACGTGACCACGCCAGCGCATATGCCCTTGCCTCTTTGGCCAGGTTGGGAGTCAGGTCAAGGCAGCTGTTCAGCACACTGGCCCCCGCAAGAGGCTCGCACTGCTCTGCAGACGCTGCCCCACTGCCAAGGGCAGCTGCAAAGGCCTGCGCTTCACCGGCCAGGCTAGGGGACAGCTGCAGGTCCACGCAGTCACTCAGGATGATTCCCTGAGGCCTCTGTCCCATGCTGTTGCTGCTGCCGATGTCACTGCAGCTGCCGGCAGTGCTGCTGCCACCGCAGCTGCTGTGGCTTACTGCCATGCGCTGATGGCACTCCGCCTGTTCCCGAGACACCAGCGCTTGCAGCTCATCGAGTGCCACCATCAACTGCGAGGCGGCATAGCAGGGGACAGGTAAGCAGGGGTGAGAAGCGGGCGGTGGGTGGTCGATGGAGAGGTTGGAGTATCAGCTTTGAGATGACAAAGCACGGGGCAGCAGCAATGAACCCCACCGAAAACGCAAACCCTTGTCATGTTGTAGGAGAACTTTTGCATTATTGTAAGGGACCACAGGCCAACCAATCTCAGGACAAATGCAACCTGTATTCACACCCCCCTTCCCTACCCAGCATCTGTATGACATGAGCCATGTTCCAATCACTTGACCCCTCACCTCGTCTGGGGTTGGCCTCTCTGAGGGCGTGAGGGACAGCATGCACTCGACCAGCTGCCTGGTGTGCCTCGACGTCCGCTCCACCACAGGCGCCGTCCACTCCAGCCTGCCTGCCTGCATTGCCTCTGCTGCTTTGCTCCAGCACAAGGCAGAGGACTGCTCGCGGGACAGGTAGGGGCAGCGCCCGCCCTCCAGAATGCTGTACCAGATCGCTCCTGCCGAGAACCTGCAGGCAGGGATGCAGGGGCAATAGCAGCGCAGGGTTGAGGGCCAGTTCTAGCGGCAAACCTGCCTGCTGCCTAAAGTGCGGCAGCCAAAGCCACTCTGCACACCCGCGCCCTAGGGGGTGAAGCCTTGCCCTTTCCAACCATATGTACTGCCCTTCTCCCTCACACCTCCACCCCTGCCTTGCTGCAATTGCACTGGTACCTCACTGTTTAGGATTCAGGGTCTAACCTTCCTTACAATTTCCCCCTTCCAGCCTATTCCCTGCTTCCTGAAAAGGTCCCATTCAGAGGATGAGGCCCCTTCGGCTTAACATGATATAACACTTGAACAATGGCTTGCCCCTATCACTCACATGTCCATGGAGTACTGCGACTCCCTGGCGCCCTGCAGCACCTCGAGGCTCATCAGGCCAGGCGTACCGCCCATGGCTGGGTGGTACTGCCCGACCTGGTTGGCAAAACCAAAGTCCACCAAGCGCAGCTCAAAGGCCCCATCTTCCTCCAGAAGGCCTGTAACAGACGTCGCCAGCATGATGTTGTCGGTCTTGAGGTCGTGGTGGACGATGTGGCAGGCGCGCAGGGCCTGCAGGATGGCCGCCAGCTGTGGCATGATGCGCAGCGATGCCTCCTGCCGTCTGTGCATCGGCACCTGCACCAGGTGCGAAGAAGAGGTGTGTGGATTATGCGTCGGTACACTTGTGTATGGGAGGCAGGCTTCAGGCCACGTGTGAGCGTGTGGGATTCAGAGAGGGGCACGCATGGCCAGCAACCGCCCTCCTTGCATTCCCCTTCCAGTCCACACACCTTCTTGATCGCTGTGGTCAGGGTGCCCCCCGACACGTAGGGCATGGTGTGGACCAGTGTAAAGGCCTTTTGGCCCTTGCTCAGGCCCTTGGGATCAGCAAGCTGCAGCAGGCAAGGGTCGGTGGAGAGGGTGGTGCTTGTGGGGCCCACCAGACGCGGGTGGCGGAGACGCAGGCCGACCTGGCACTCGATGAAGGTGCGCAGAAGCTGCGGGTGGAGGCGCAGCAAGTGTTTGATGCAGCGAGCAAGGGGTTAGCAAGTCCTTGGAGGTTCATGGGGGGGAAGTGTTGACCAAGGCGGCCAATGTTTTGCTCAATGCAGCCTCAAGCACAGCCTCTGCTTGCAAGCGGGAGTGACTATTCTTTTGCTGCTGCTGCTGCTGCTGCATTGGCCCCTGGCAGTTTGGCATTGAGGCTCAACCGTTAACTGACTCTGCCGTATCGGCAGCTGGAGGCAGAGGCACAGGCGATAAGTCTTGAGCCGCCGAAAATGGAGCCCTTGCAGCGGCGTGATGGCTTGGGTGCACCTCACACCACCACACACACCACCACACACACCACCTCGGTCACGTGGCACCACCACACACACCACCTCGGTCACGTGGCACCACCACACACCACCACCTCGGTCACGTGGCACCACCACACACACCACCTCGGTCACGTGGCACCACCACAGCATCTACAGTGAGATGAGCTTACCACGCTGCACAAGTTGCCCTCCTCAGCATTGTCCAGGGCTAGGCAGACCTTGACGGCCTCCTTGCGAGCAGCTGGGTCAACGTTGGCCAGCACACAGCCCTGGCCGCCCCCTGCGATCACCATGCTGGCGCCCTCCTCCAGAAGCTTGTAAGCCGCGCTCGGTTCCTGTGCAGGGTAAGGGCGTCCAAGATTATGCACCACAGGTAAACACAGAGCGTTCTGTTCTGTGAGAGAAAGCTGTGATGTTGATGTACATCAACATGTGCGAAGATGCGTTAGCTCATGCTTGTTCTTGCAATACAGCCCGCAGTTGACCGTTTTGGTTTTCTCACCATCTGAGAAACACAGTCTCCCAGCAATGACAGCAATGCCTGCATCAGCGTCAGAGGCGCGGTGGATTGGCCAACAGGCACCTGCATGGCATGGCAACGGAAAGGAAATGGGTTGCTGTTGAGGTGGGAAGCAGGTGGGAAGCCTGTTGGTAGGACTGAGTGCCACCTTGAGAGACATTGGACCACCGAAATTCTTCAATGCGCGGTGGCGCGATACCACCGCTGGCGTGCTGCTGAATTCCCTCCGCGGCGCGAAGAGACAAGGCCGACAGGTGCCAACATGGGCTGCGGCCAAGGCAAGTGCTTGGCATGGCTACCTGACGTCGCTGCTGGCGCGTGCGCGTGCTGCTGTCGCTGATGTGGCGTTCCCCTTGTGCTGCCCTCGCGCGCTCTCACCGTGCGCTGCGGCACTCCATGCTGGGGTCGGTCAGCAGGCGCGGCTTGGATGCATGGCCCTGGAATTGCAGCGAGCATTCATGATGCACAGTCAGCTCGTATCCCTGCTGCGTGCAGGCCGTGCATGTACGCGGAGGTGGCTGGCGGGGAGGAAGGCCAAAGTTGGGTCACACCACGGCACCATCAGAGCACGCGCTTGTCGACAAACAGTCCCATGAAATTCACTGCAGCCCAGTCTTGCCTGCAATTTGCACATCGGTGCGACCTGTTGCGGGCCTGAAAGGTCCTCGTTGAGTCTCGCAGGAGGTGTCAGGGAGCATGGAGCACGGTGGTTTGCAGAATTGCACAGAATTGCTCTTTGGGTGCGGATGGCAGGCTTAAGGCCCCAACGGTCGGTCGCTCATGTGACCGTCGGGCCCCCGCCCGCCTGCAGCCCTGGCCCACCATGCCGAAGGGCCGACACAGGGCGGCCGACACAGGGCGGCCCGCCACCACAGGCCAGCCAGCCTGCAGGGAACAGCGTAGCAGGGTATGGTACTTGCATGAAGAGCTGCACGCTAACAAGGGACAGAATCAATGCTGCATGCAGCAACGCAACATGGGCAAGCCGACTTGCCGACGGTGCAACTGCAACCCAAACAGCACCCAACATGCTGCACAGTCATGCACATGCACTAAAGTACCAGTGCCGAGTCATGCATGGACACTCCTTCACAGGCAGTCGCACGTTAAGCCGCTTTGACCCTCAGAGTGCTGGCATGAGGTGGCTCACTGGGCTTCCGCCAACATGCTGCAGGACTGACCTGGACCGAGGCAAAGCGCTTGCCCTCAAACCAAACACTTAGCAGAAGTGCCCTCTTGACTCAGCAGACTACCCAAAGATCGTAACCAACCTGCAGCCATGCGCTCTCTTCTGCCGCACCCGGGGAGAGCCGGCGATGGACAGGATGCCCTTCATGCGGTAGATGTTCTGAGTGGCTCTCCAGCAGGAAGCCCAGAGAGTAGTTGACCTGCAGGTACCACAGCGCCAACAGGCAAGACCTTGCCACATATGATCCAGACACCCTCATGCCAAGCAAAATCTTGTGCCAAAGGGACTGGCAGCACTGCTTCACCTTCCCACCACTTCCAGGTGCATTCCATTCCCTGCCAGCAGCGCTTGCGCAGCCTGTTGAACCCATGCAGCTGCTTTCCCATGTGCTGCTCTCATTGCTCTGCCTGACTGCCACTTGCTCAGGACTCAGCTCCCAGCTCCCAGCCCCCTCCCTGCCGCCCCTCACCTTGTCCAGGTCCATGTCGCCCTCAAGCACAATGCTGACGCATGACACCTTGTCCTCGTGCAGCTTGGGTGCTGCATGGCTGTGGCTCTCGTGCGTGCAGTTCGCGTCCCCGCAATCATGGTGATCGTGGCTGTGGCTGTGGCTGTGGCCACCCTCTGCGTGTGCGTGCTCGTGCTTGTGCTCGTGGCTGTGGCCATGGTCGTGGCTGTGTGCATGTGACTCGTGGCTGCAGTTGGCACCGCTACAGTCGTGCCCATGCTCGTGCTCATGGTCATGGTGGTGGTGGTCGTGGCTGTGGTCATGGACGCCCAGGGTAACGTTCAGCTGCTTTTCCACCGCCTGCAGGTCAAAGCCACCAATGCCCAGCACAAAGTCCACCTGCATAGGCATTGATGGTAAGGGACAGTGCAGGTGATCAGGAGGTGTCAGCAAGACTCAGCGCCAGCTCAAGATTGCACACCCACAGCCTGCACAGGCTCTCAGGTGATGCAGAGCAGGTCCATGCACTTTCAAGTCCACCTCAGCATGGAGCTCCCATGATATTTGTAACTCATTATGGCTGAAACAACCCTTTCACACCTAGCCCTCCCACAATTGTTGCAACCCGCTTACACTCAGCAACGTCATTAGCAGGGCTCAAAATCACGTGGTCCACTGCAGCTCTGGGTTGCTTCGCCATGCTTGGCTCAGCTGGTGCCTGCTTGCATTCACAGGCGAGGGTGTACTAGGCATAGGCAGCCAACAGGAGGGAATGCCACCATGAGCTCGTGCTTTGAGCATGGCCGCACGTGTTGCTCACCTGCCGCGTGCAGCTGAGCGGCCATGTTGCAGCACGATGGCGAGGCGTCCCAGGTGCGTCGTTCTCCTTGTCCTTCGGCAGCGCACTCACGCAGCGAAAGTCTCTGAGCTCGCTGCGCATCGACCCACGAGCGTTCACTGAGGATCGTAATGTGCTCTGAGCCAGCACTGAGCCATTTTTGGTTGTCACATTGTCACGCTTTCACCCACATCACGGGACTAGTTTTTTCATTATTGAGCCGCGGCTCTAGAGAGGGCAAAGGGCTCCTTGAAACATGTGCAGGCGCAGTAGTCGCGAGGTGCGTGATAAGCAAGACGGCCTTGTGCTCTATACCTTAAAGCAGGCCATCCAGCATCATAATGCACGAGTACGAAATCGGCCGGGGAGGAGATGCGCAGGAGATGTTGCTCAGTCAGCTGCATTGCACTGGTCCTTTTCTTGACTGGCCTTGTGGCGGAGTCACCTGCAATGTCACATGTCAACGTGTGCCACCAAGATAATGTTGCTGCCGGCTGTCGAGTCTTGCCCGCTGCTAGTGGGGCTTGCAATGCTGCAGCATATGGGGTTCGCGCAACCCTTTGACTCTGAGACCTCACCGTGCGGCCCTCGTTTGGCTGGTGTCTGCAGCCCCAGGGTAACAATCGGTGCGCGGCAGCGCAGCCCAGCTAACTTACAGGAGGAACCCACCAAGCTTTGCCCCTTCAAAAGATCAGCTGGCCTCAGACAATCCAAGTCAGATCACAGGCCGATGTTCAACACGCCCCTCCCTCCCAACCTTTCTTCCCAACCGCATGGACAACCAAACTCAATGCGTCAGAAGCCTACGAACCCCCTGTGATCAGTGCAGTTAAGAATGAAAAACTTGGCGCAGTGCAATGTCACAAAAATCACGAGCACGAGAATAGGGGCACGTGCACCTGATGCAATTGCAAGCAGGCTTGTCTCAGGTGCCTCAGAACGCCTGAGTCACGAGTCAGGAGTCACAACAGTCAATCAAGAGGCATGCCTTGATGCAGGCACAGTGTGCAGATACTGGCTTCTAGACTTCAAATTCCAACGTGAAGGGCGTCCCAGCCTGACCCCCGGGCCCGCCCCTGTCCCATATTGTACAAAGCTCAGGTGCTGATTAATCGCTTGACGATCACACACCCATGGTTCACGCCTCCCTTTCCAATAGCCTACAAGGCTGCACAGGCAGAAGGCAGGAGCGCCCCTGCTGCGTCGACAGCCGTCTTTGCCTAGGCAGGCCTGCGCCTCTGCGCTTCACTGCATTCATCCAGGGTACCTCTTTCCTGGGCAGAGAATCTACGCAGTCTTCCTTTCTTCCACCTCCACCCGGAGGTGAGGACCTAGGTCCTCAGGCCTGCTGGCTCCTCCCTTCAAAGGGCTGCTCTCAGCTCAGTTGTTCATGGAGAGGTGAGGGTTTACCAGCAAAGGCTGCCGAACAGGTAGAACAGGCCAAGGCTGTCAGGCACCGGCAGGCGGAGCTGAATGGGCTGCGCCTTGGGGCCAATAGGAGCACAGCCGCCAGCGCGCCACGTGAACACCTGCTGGTCAAGCTGCTGCCTGACATCGACATCAGCCACAGGGCCAGTGGGGCTGCTTGGCTCTGGTGCAATGCAGGGCAGAGCAGCAGCAACAGCCAGGTGGGGCTGAATGGCCTTGGGGCCCACAGGAGCACAGCTGCCAGCGCGCCACGCGAACACCTGCTGGTCAAGCTGCTGCCTGACCTTCACATCAGCCGCAGGACCAGTGGGGCTGCTTGGCTCTGGCGCGGGGCAGGGCAGCACAGCAGCAAAAGCCAGCCGGGGCTGAATGGCCTTGGGGCCAATAGGAGCACAGCCGCCAGCACGCCACGCGAACACCTGCTGGTCAAGCTGCTGCCGGACATCCACATCAGCCACAGGGCCAGTGAGGTGGCTTGCTTTTGGCGCAATGCAGGGCAGCGCAGCGGCAACAGCCAGGTGGGGCTGAATGGCCTTGGGACCAATAGGAGCACAGCCACCAGCGTGCCACGCGAACACCTCCTGGTCAAGCTGCTGCCTGACCTTCACATCTGCTGCCGGGCCAATAAGGTTGCTTGGCTCTGGCGTGGGGCAAGGCAGCGCAGAAGCAACAGCCAGTCGGGGCTGAACGACGTTTGGGCCAATAGGAGCACAGCCGCCAGCGCGCCACGCGAACACCTGCTGGTCCAGCTGCTGCCGGACATCCACATCAGCCACAGGGCCAGTGAGGTGGCTTGCCTTTGGCGCAATGCAGGGCAGCGCAGCAGCAACAGCCAGGTGAGGCTGAATGGCCTTGGGGCCAATAGGAGCACAGCCGCCAGCGCGCCATGCGAAAACCTCCTCGTCAAGCTCCTGCCTGGACTTCACATCTGCCGCAAGGCCAGTGTGGTGGCTTGCCTTTGGCGCGGTGCAGGGCAGCGCAGCAGCAACAGCCAGCCGGGGCTGAATGGCCTTGGGTCCAATAGGAGCACAGCCGCCAGCGCGCCACGCGAACACCTGCTGGTCAGGCTCCTGCCTGACCTTCACATCAGCCGCACGGCCAGTAAGGCTTGCCTTTGGCACGGTGCAGGGCAGCGCAGCAGCAAAAGGCAGCCGGGGCTGAATGGCCTTGGGTCCAATAGGAGCACAGCCGCCAGCGCGCCACGCGAACACCTGCTGGTCAAGCTGCTGCCTTGCTTTTACATCAACCGCAGGGCCAGCTAGGGCTGCAGTGGGGCTCTCTGCCTTGGGTGCAGGGCAGCGTAGGTGAGCCCGAATCGGCTGCGCCTTGATGCCTATGGGCGCGAAGCTGCCAGCTCGCCAGGCACCGGCGCCCACCACCTTATCCCGCTGTAGCACCACGTCCCTGCTGTCATCGCGGCTTTCGCCATCGGAGAACCTTTGCTCAAAGACGCCGCTGTCCAGGCTTCCCGACAGGCAAGCTGTTGCTGTCCAGTGGTCCGAGCCGCCGCCGCTGTTGGCCCGTCCTTCCTCCTCCTCCGAGCCTCCCAAGCTGCTCGCCTCATGGCTGCCGCAGTCGCTGGGCCTCCTAGCAGGAGCGCATGCTTGCATGTCCAGAGGACCTGCGGCGCTGCCGCTGTGGGACAGCTCAGGCACGGGCTTGGTCGCCGGCTTGCCGCCTGCCCCGCCCCCAATCACATAGGGTGAGAAGGTAGGCAGAGCCCAGGGCAGCTCGCAGCGCACAGGCGCCTGCTGGGCCTTCTGCTCTCCCAGGGCGTTGCAGGCCCAGCCATTGGTGTAGGTGCGTACGACGTCACCGCCGGCCGATGGCGTGTTGGCAGCGGTGGTGGGTGCACGTGCGGCGCCAGCCATGGCCCAGTTGGTGTTACATGCCGCGCCGCCGCCAGCTGTCCCCTTGGTGGCCCTGATGGCATCCATGGCGGCCTGCATTTTCCGGGCGGCGGCCGCATGGGCCTGAGCAGCCACGCCAGCGTTCAGGCAGCCACCCCTCAGCAGGGGTGCGGCGCGGGCAGCAGGGGCGGCACGCGCGGCAACAGCAGCAGCGGCAGGAGAGGCGGGCTCGGCGGGTGTAATGCCAGCGTAGAATGCCGATGCCTCGAAGCGTGCGTAACTGCCGTTGTGGTCGCTGGCGCGCATGTACGCCTCAATCTGTAGTTGCGGGTCAATTAGGCAGCAACACACTGTCAAGAACCAACCCCAAAGTGTAGAGTATGCTGCCACGGGCACTGCCATTGAACGCGCAGTGAGCACAGTGTCACCCCACTCAACCTTGCACGATGGACAACGCTGCAGTCTGAGGCACCCACCTCGGCCACGCCTGCCCTGCGCTCCGGGTCGTGGCACAGCATGCCCTCCAGCAGCTGCCTGAGCCCAGGGAAGTGGGCGTCCATCAGCTGCCTCACGGCCGCGGGCCACCCCAGCTTGCGGACCGACATGATCTTCGATAGCACAGGCCACAGGCTGGGGTCCTTGCCCTGCCACTGCGCAAGCTCCAGGTCACTCAGGTAGGGGATGCCGCATGTGGCGACGTTGTAGGCAGCAGCCGCCACTGCAAATCTGTGAGTGGCAGCAGGGACATGGGCAGGGTAAGTCAGTCCACGCGAAGGGAGGAAGCTTCCTCCCTGCAGGGGAGACATTGCGACTGCCAGGCACCCTGCACACATGTGGGGCAGGCCACACTTGCATGACTTGGTGCACTCACATGTCGTCTTCCACGCGGTACACCGTCGCTCCTGCCAGGTAGTCGGTGCTGAGCAGTCCGAGGGTGCCGCCAGACAGCGCCGGCACTTCGCCTGCGCGGGCACTGAAGCCCCAGTCGATGATCGCGATCTGCGGCACGTTGGGGCCCAGCATGTGCTGCTGCTTGTTCCTGAACATCAGGTTGTTCAGCTTGAGGTCGTGGTGGACGAACTTGCTGCCGTGCGCGCGCTTGAGCAGCGGCACAAGGCCGGCCAGCAGCTGCTTGCAGGCAAAGGGGCGCAGGCACTCAGGCACCTGCGTGGAGCACCGTCCAGGCACCAGGTACAGGTAAGAACAGCAATTGGCGTCGAAGACATCTGACGAGCTGTGTTGCAGCTGCAATGTAACAGCCAAGTGCACTGCACATGCGCACCAGCGCTGGCATGGGTGCACCCCGGAGCACAAGCATTGCTCCAATGACATGATGCGCACCTGATTCACGTAGGTATCCAGGGTGCTGCCGTGCAGCCTGGGCATCTCCTGAACCAGCAGCACCGGCTCGAAGCCAGCTGGGTAGACAGGCTCCAACGCATGCACCATTGCCGGGTGCTGGCACACCCAGGTGTTGGTGGCGCCAATCAGGCCAGGGTGGTTCAGCCCGGCAACCTGCCTCTCGAAGGCCGCCTGCAGCACCTGCAGCCACGACCGCACACCAGCATGCGCGCAAACAGAGTGAGTCGACGCAAACCATTCAAAAGGCATGGGCCAGTGTGACTCAGCTGCGGCTGTTCAGAGGTAGTAAGTGCAGCGCGGCAGCAGCAGCCAGCAGCAGCTCATGAGCAAGGCTATGAGCTGAGCCTTACAATGCTGTCTGAGGCAAGCAGAGTGACCTTGACCGCCTTGTCTCCGCATGCGTTGAGGAACACAGCGCCCTGGCCACCCCTGCCGATCGGGCGGGTGCCGTTGGGACCCAGCAGCAGGTCCAGCATCCAGCTCGCCTGCAAGGACATCGTGACAGCACGTGCATGCATGCGCCGCACATGTTATGCAGGGTTGAAATAACATGCGGCTGGATGCGAACATCATAGTTGGCAGCAAGCGCCTGCAAGCTGCTCAGTCTGCATTGTGCGGCTGCACACCATGCAGGCATGCGCGAGTATGCCGCAAATCTGCACATGCATGCCTGCTTGCCAGGCCTCAACTGACCTTCTGGAAGATGCTGTTGACGCGAGCCAACGCCAGGATGGTGTCCTGCCCTGCCGGTACAGGTGGTACATTGGCGAACGCGCTGGGCACGCCAGGAACAAGCAGGGCGTCCTGCGCTTGCACCACGGCGAGGAGGTCTGCCAGCAGCGGTAAGGTAGTCTGCACGGGCATGGGCAGGAAGCAGCAGGGACATGGCTCATGTCACATGAGCATAGCAAAGGCGCCATGCAGGTTGCAGGTGGGAATGAAGGTCGGAACCAGGCAGGGGTGGGTGCCTCAAGTGCAGAACTGCTGAACCTGTGCACTAGCTCTGATGCAGTCTGCCACCTCTGGCACGCGCGCTGCTGCGTTCCTTTCACCGCGCAAACAGACAAAGCCGGCAGATGCCGACATGGCGTGCGATTCACTGGGCAAGGTGCCTGAAGGGCCTCATGTCTTCCGCAACATCGCCGCTGCGGGCTGCGCATGCTGCTGGCGCTGATGCGGCGTATCTTCTACGCTCTTCGCGCGCTCTTACCGCCTGCTGCTGGCACCCTGCGGCCTGCAAGGTGGCGTCCTGGGTCTGGTCAGTCGGCAGGCCCAGCTTGGACGCAGCACGGCCCTGGACGCGCAGCAAGCAGCCATAAAACACAATCAGCCTGATGCGCTGCCGCGTGCAGGCATGCGGCGGTGGTTGGCCAGGGCGGGGCAATGCTGAAGTGGGATCACATCCACCGCGCCACGGCAGCCCTGGGGCTCGCGCCGCTCTGAATACGGGCTGCATAGGGTATTTGCGGGCTCCTCTCACCCTGAACGTGGCCACTTCAGCCCGCGGGAGAGGCAGGTCGGTTTCCAACTTGCGGTCATCAGGGCACGGGCCAATCAGGCCGAGCGTCTGCGGGGAGAGCTTGAACATGGTGTTGAGCTTGTTGATCAGAACGGGGATGCGAGGGAACGCTGCTGGGGTCTGGTGGGCTGGTAAGTTCGGAGGAGGTCCGGCAGTGTGCGGTGTGGCAGCCCTTGTCCGCAAGGACTGCACCACCTTGGCCGCAACAAGCTTAGGTGAGTGCACTGAATGTGCTGGAGCAGGTCGCAGGGCTGGGGGAATGGGTGGGGTGGGGAGGTTTCAGGTCAACCTTA